>CALNHX010003805.1:0-141438 GCA_940337035.1 Agriotes lineatus | reverse complement strand
TTCATCATGGGCAAAAATGGTTTTTCTGCATAGGGTTGCCAACATTGTGCCAATCCCCGACGAAAAAATTGAGGGGGGCGGGGTGATAAAATAACTGAAGAATATCGATGGTAACATGAATCAATAGTACTTTCTAACAAGGAAGAGAAAGGCATACGTTTTTCCAAAGTGTGAGTTTGAGGCGGAAGTGCGAAACGCGAGGACTACAAATACATAGAAGAAAAAATGGCGTTCTCTCCTGCTTATATACAATTTTTTCCATGACCGGGATCAGAACAACACGAAACGAGTATTACTGCAAATTAGAATTATGCTGCAATATTTAGCAGCCTTTGAATTGTGCTACTCTGCGAATACAAACAATATCATCAGAAAGTACCATAAATACAATGAGCATTTTTTTCTTTAGAAGTAATAACTTATGTTAAAATTTTTAGCAATTTTTTGTACTTATTATTAATTACTATCTTCGTTCAATAGAGAGGACGAGTACGACCGAAAGCAAGACATCAAGACGAAATTCTAAACCACTTCGGCCCAGGGCGGTGACCTCAATCACAGTGTATCTGCTATTAATCTTGTATTGAAAATAAAGTAGTGTAATAAAAAATACTTTTTTCTTTGTCAATATTTAAAGTTTTTGATATCTGTTTAGGCAAATACAGCATTATAGGAAGTATAAATTGAGTTGTAAACGTATAACATTTACCAATATATCGCAGTAAAATTTGGTAACTATCTGTTTTCTTGTAAGGTGTTGCAAAGTGATTCCGGTGTGCTGTTAAATGGCAGAAAGGTTTTGAAGGTAAATATCGATTGATAAATTTGAATATATTATCAAGTTGATTAATTAGGTACCTAGTTATTATCAAAAACTATATAGTTGTAGATAAATTATTGCACTTGACTTGCATATAATGGCTGTATTACACTTGGATGATTTTATCTTCGCGTAATATAGCCTACATTATATGCTTGTTAAATAAAATAGTATTTTCCGCAACCAAAAGTAATTACTTTTATTTACTCCAGTGGGATAAGTAACGCATTACGTCACTCATTTGACACTATTTCAGTTATGTAATGAAGCTCATTACACCACTCAGTTATGTAATGGTTTCATTACGCAACTGAGTTGTGTAATGACTTTATTACGTAACTGAAATAGTGTCAAATGAATGACATAATGACATTTGCCTACTAAAATATTTTTGAAAATGACAGATCTGACATTTCTCTTAATGCACTTTTCTCAATTTTAGGCAGTCGTAGATAAAATTTTGTACAATACATGTATGATAATGCATCATTAATATACTTGTGTGCTTACATAACTCGTGTTACGCACTCGTTTGTAACTTACACACACGTATATTAATGATGCTGTTATTCCACTTGTATAGTAAATAACTATTAATACCAAAATCTGTCATTGAAGTTGACGTTTCTCTTACTGACACAAAAAGTGTATGTTGCTATGTAACACTTTTAGTTCCTAGGAAGTACTTTTACTTCCATGGAACTAAACGCAACTTCCATTTGGTCGTCTGTGAATGTAGTTGTCATAATGATTTTTAAATCAGAAACGTCAAAAGTAATCAATCATCTAAAATTTTGAATATTTTGTACTTTTCTAGGTTGCAGAAAAAATAGTATGTATTATTTGGATTAAAAGTGACCCTGTTTGACTTGCAATTTTTGCATTTGCTCGGCTACGGTGCGCTTTGTCTTGCAAATGCAAATATAATTGCTCGTCAAACAAAGTGCCACTTTTAATTCTAATAAAACAATATACTATTAATTCTAGGAACTAAAAGTGTTGCATTGCAAAATACACTTTTTGTGTCAGTAAGAGAAACGTCTACTTCAATGACAGTTTTGGTAGTAATCACTTCAAAAACGGTTGCCGAACAACATTCTTTTTCAACCTAAAAATAATAGATACTTATGCATTAACGGAGGTATGAATATGTTTTTCCCTTGGGTTGACATGTGTTACAGACCGAGGGCTTCTAGTCTGAGGTCTGTAAGTCAACCGAAGATAAAGAACATGAATATCTCCCATGGTGCATACAATATTTTATTTACTAGCAATATTAGTAAAAATTAAATTTTGGGGTTACAGCTGTTTTTGTATATAAACTAGTAATTTGGAGATGAAATCAGCTATGTTGGCATTGTATTAGCTCAGCTACTTGAAATTTCTACATGAAAAATAAGTTTCAATCAGAACTCTGTATTGTCAAAAACACATTAAAATTTTATTTAAAAGGTTATTATAACGTTTCGCTGGTTATACAAGCTTCATCAGAGAAAATAAATTTAAAATACAAGCCTTTTGCAGTAGTTATTCTGAAAGTTTAAACAAGCAAGCAATAAGTGAAAGAATAAAACCTCACATTTAATACATACCAAGAAAAAACATATCGTATCTTAATAATTAGGATTCATTACATCTTCTTGTTTAAAATTGAAATATAATTTTTCTTTTCCTTCAAAACTCCAACTTTTACCAATAAGTATTGAAAAACAGGATAGAGTTGTGATTATTTTCTGGTTTTTTCGTATGTTTTCTTAAAAATTATTTTGCTAAAAGACAGATATTAATAGTTAATAGAAAACATTTTTTGTTAAAAGAATAGAAATCACCGTTGTAGTTTTTGTCGTTTTCTTTTAAAGTGTATTCTTTTTTATTTTTCTTGATTAGTCATTAGTCATTTTACCTTAATCCAAATACTCTTAAAAATTAAAGGTAAAGATTTAATCAATAAACTAACACTTTCTTAATAACATTAACATTAATTAATTTCCAGCCAAATTTCAATAAACAAAATACGAAACAAACATAAACCCAAACTGTTACAGGAAAAACAAAAATGATTGAAAATACAACATTAATTATGGATGTTTAATAAGATTATTTTTATTCTAAAAAAAATGCTACTAATGACTAATCAAGAAATATAAAGAAGAATAATAAAGAATACACTTTAAACGAAAACGACAAAAACTACAAAGGTGATTACTATTCTTTTAATAAAAACTGTTCTCTATGAATTTTTAATATCTGTCTTTTAGAAATATAATTTTTAAGAAAACATACGAAAAAAACAGAAAATAATCACAACCCTATCTTGTTTTTCAATACTTATTGACAAAAGTTGGAGTTTTGAAGGAAAAAGAAAAATTATATTTCAATTTTAAACAAGAAGATGTAATGAATCCTAATTATTAAGATACGATATGTTTTTTCTTGGTATGTATTAAATGTGAGGTTTTATTCTTTCACTTATTCTCTAATTGCTTGCTTGTTTAAACTTTCAGATTAACTATTGCAAAAGGCTTGTATTTTAAATTTATTTATCTGATGAAGCTGGTAGTATAACCAGCAAAACGTTATAATTAACTTTTAAATAAAATTTTAATGTGTTTTTGACAATACAGAGTTCTGATTGAACCTTATTTTTCATGTAGAAATTTCAGGTAGCTAAGCTAATACAATACTAACATAGCTGATTTCATCTCCAAATTACTAATTTATATTAGTAAAAATAGTATGAAATTTCAAAATGTCATAATGACATTTAAAATTAGAATGTGTAAGTAGCATCAAGAATTGCCTCATTGTATGGTTGCTAAGACGTTGTCTATAGTTGCATGGTTACCACGAGTTTGAGGGAGAAATAATTTCAAAAATCCCTTGGGGGTTATGAGTACCTTTTCATATTTTGTATCTACAATTCGTATTTCATTCTAAGAGTTTCTGTTCAGCTATTAATTATTACGTATAGTAAAATAGCTAGAAATCTACGCTCTAATAATAACCATCCACTATCATTTGAATTCGTTATTTACCGTATTGTAAATTTCGGATTAGCCTGTATACTGCAAGTAGAAATTTCCCGGCATTCGTGCAATGTCACAACCTTCAGAGCCAGTAGATATAGAGAGTACCGCCATTCTTTGATCCGTGAAAATGCCGCTATCGCCGCCATTTTTGTTCCCACCAGCAATGACTGAATGAGGTATGTCTAAAATTTTACTTGAAATTGGCAAGACTGTAAGTCTATGTCAAATTCGAGGTTAGCAGGTTATGTTTTGCGCCAGTTTGTGTCAAAACTGACGCAAAAACTAACTTGCTAACCTCGAATTTGACATAGACTTACAGTCTTGCCAATTTTAAGTAAAGTTTTGGATTGCCAACAAACGTCACGTTGACGGAATTGTGTTACAAACCTCAAAGTGACGCATATGTCAGAGGAATAAACATGGCGGACGTGGCGGTACTCTCTATATCTACTGGCTCTGACAACCTTAATTATGAAGCGACATCTGTCTTACAATGGCTGAACTATATGTGCGCTATTTTTGTGGAAATTTTATCAGGTGTTTACAAAACCGGCACGAATTTCCGACGATTCCAATGAAATATTCGCCCTAAATGACAACCGCTTCAAATTTTTTAGGAATCACTTATTATCAAAAACTAAACGTCAGAAATAGTTCAATGGGGTCTTAAATGAAAGATCAAAGTCGTATCTTCCTGTAAGCCATTTTACAGTTTCTGTTTTCTAATTTTCACAAGTAAATTTTACTGTTGGATGACAGAAATACAAATGAAAAATGCCTACAAAATCGTCGATATTTTAAACACAATTTTACAGCGCAAGCGAATCTGTTACCATTTATAAAATTGCTTATCCTGATCAGCCAACATTCGTCTTTGAAATGGCGTCTTGTTTAACTTCATACGACGCGTGTGAATCGATAGTAAGTGATTCCTATGTATCAATCTGTCCCTATTATTTCAACATAAGCCAAACGCCAGCCTTAAACCATGAACCAAACCGATAACACTAACAATGTCCCCAGCCAAAGGGATTGCGTTATCAATGAACTTACCACATCTAACATCACAAACAAAAGCCAAGCAACCGACAAACAAACTTATGCAAAAACAGCACAAAAACCGCCAGAAATAAGATACCTACCCAAAAAGAGACCAGGCCATAATTATAAATTCATTAGAAGGCATCCCAATCAAATAATACATCTATGCGTTACGAAAATTAGTCAAGTCCACAAATATTTTAGCAGCATCAAGACTAGCAAACGATCGCATATGTGTGTATTTGTCAGATAAACTCGTCGAAGAATTATTGGGCAAAACAGAAACTTTGGCCACTGCTAATCAACAAACCACAATGAGGAAGCTTGTAACGACTGCAAAGAAATTAGTTATCTCAAATATCAGCCCATCTATTCCAAACGCATATGTCGAAAAATTACTGGTAGATTTAGGGTTACGCTTAGTATCGCCAATTTATTTCATTAAGATTGGCATTCCCGAACAAGAATACGCACACATTATGAGCTTCCGCAGATTTGTTTACGTTGCTCCAAATGACAACATTACAGTGCCAGAGTCCATAATGATAACATAAGATAGCGACCAGTATAGAATTTATATACAGGACGACCAACAAAAATGTTTCAAGTGCAATAAAATAGGCCATATCTCCTCCAAATCATATCTCCTCCAAATGTAACTTAGCTGCTCCAAAAGAAACAATCGACACACCCTCCGAGAAAGATAAGGATAAGAAACGATTGTACCAATCCAGCACAGAATCATTAAGTAACCAGACCGTAGAAGCAACAGAAAAAAAAATGGATGTCCAACCAGTTAATGAAGCACCAGTGCAATTTATAAAACCCTCGAATCCAAACCACCCACAAAAAAGAGAGCAAACACCAAAGAAAAAGTGAAACACAGCAACGAAGAACCAAGCCGGGAAAAATTGTAGCTAGACGAACAGCTACAACCTCTTTCAAAAATATTAAAATATTAAATGATTTGAAAAACTAGATAAAGGAAGTTTACTCTGCTCCCGATCCAATAAAGGTAACAAGGAAATATACAGATAATATAATAACATTTACGGAAACGCTAAAAGACCTATATCCTACTCTTACTGAAAGGCGCATTAAATATAGATTTACCCGAATAATATCCAATATAAAAAAGGTATGCAAAAAGAAATAGACCAGGCTGAAAACTTATCGGACTATACAAGTTCGCAATCCGAAGATATTGCTTCAACTAATTAAATTATGCCTAAATTAATTCACTTTAACTGTAACGGCTTCCTTACCAGACTTGTCGATATCCAACAACTCATTTCTGAAAACCAACTACAAATTTTATGTCTACAAGAAACCCACATAAAACCAGAAGCACCAGTACATATAAAAGGATACAATGTTTATAGCAGGAATCGTATTGCACAGCACGCTAGTGGAGGTGTCTCAACTTTTGTAAGGCAAGAACTGTACTCCGAAAATCTGCAAATGAATACTAGCCTGGAAGCTGTGGCTGTAAAAGTACTTATGCCCCAGAAGTTAATTATATGCAACGTATATATCGCACCAAATTATCAATTAACTAATGAGCTAGAAGATTTAATAAACAACCTTCGAACCCCATACATCATTGTAGGAGATTTCAATGCGCACAGTTACCTCTGGGGATGTAAAGGATCCAACAACAAAGGGAAATAATAAAAAACTATTAGATAACGATCAGCTTACGCTACTGAATGACGGTCGTCCCACCCATTTGAGCTTTAAAACAAACGTATGCTCAGCAATAGATCTATCATTTAGCCATGTAAGATTACACCACTTAAATGGTCACCATTAGAAAACTTATTTGGTAGTGATCATTTTCCAATTCTACTGGACATTAGCCTTACACAATTAAGACTTCTACGAAATGAAAAATTATTGAAGCTAACTGGCCACTGTATAGCGATAATTTAAAATTAATCACTAATGAGTTTACCGAAAACTAAGATGACCACAATGACATCAAAAATCACGCAGACAATCATATCAGTCTCAAATGTTTCAATTCCTCTACAACACATCACCAATTTAGGGGAAATATAGAGTTCCTTGGTGGACTGAAAACTGTAAAGAAGCCATTAAGAGGAAAAAACGAGCCCTAAATATCTATCGGAAGAAGAAAGATGTTCTGTCGCTTATCGAATTTAAAAAGGCTAGAGCAAAAACAAGGAGAGTTATGAAAACCAGCAAACAATTATCACGAGAAAATAATATCAGTTCCATAAATACGGCAACGACAACCACAGAGACAGGGAAAAAAGTTTAAAAAATCGAAAATAAATTTGACAACTTTAATATACCGGCAATCAAACTTCCAGATCGTACCTTAACTTCAAATTTAGATATAGCTAATGCACTCAGCGATCAATTTGCATATACCTCAAGTTGCGAGAATTACGATAATAGCTATCAAGTTTACAAAAACTCTGTAGAACAAGAACCACTACACATTATTTTAAATAACAACGAATTTTATAATGTAGAATTCTCCTATACCGAGCTAGAACATGCACCATGCAGAGCTAGAGATTCATCTCCGGGCCCACACACCATACACTTTAAAATGTTGAAAAACCTACCTCATTCCTTAAAACTTACCCTGCTGGAGCTTTACAATTTTATATGGAAAACAGGGTCGTCTCCAGAAAACTGGAAATTATCTACGATAATCCCTATAGCAAAGCCTAAGAAGGATAAAACGTCCCCGTCCAGCTATCGACCTATATCGATCACCAATACTATGTGCAAAATTCTAGAAAGTATGGTTCACAAAAGGTTAATAAGGTGCTTGGAAAAATAAAACAGGATTACTAAAAACCAATGCGGATTTCGTAAAGGACGATCCTCTCTGGACAATATATCGCTGCTTGAAATGCAGATTAGAAATGCTTTTCTAAATAAGGAAGAACTGATAGCTATATTCTTGGACATCGAAAAGGCGTATGAAATGACTTGGAAGCATGGATTAATTAAATCACTTCTGGACTGGGATTTACAAGGCAGATTAGTACTCTTTATTAAAAGCTGTCTTACGGATCGAAAATTCCAAGTAAAACTAGGCAATGTTCAATCTAAAACACAAAGTCAAGAAAACGGTATCCCCCAGGGATTAGTACTGAGTGTTACCCTATTCTTGATTGCAATTAACAACGTTGCAAAGGGAATCAACCTACCCGAAGGATTACTGCAATATGCGGACGATCTAACAATATATTGTACAGATTCAAACTTAGAAAACGCCCAACATAACCTTCAAATAGCACTAAACCAACTTTGTACTTGGAGTCAACAAAACGGCTTGAAATTCTCAAAAGAAAAAACAAAATGTATTAAATTCTCAAAAAAAAATACAAAACAAATAACCCCTCTCTTACATTAAATAACTTCCCGATAGAATAGGTAGATGAAGTCAATTATCTGGGAATAATATTCGACACAAAATTGACCTGGGGTCCCCATATAAAACACGGAAAAGAAAGATGCAGTCGATCCTTAAACCTACTAAAAGTGGTAGCACATAAGAACTGGGGAGCAAAAAAGAAAACGCTGATGACGATGTTTAACGCCTTAATACGATCAAAGCTAGATTATTCCAACTTTATCTACGGAACAGCCAACCACAACATCCTTAAAACTGTAGATGCTTTATAATTTATATAATAGCGGCTTGAGGATAGTTACAGGTGCATTTCGATCAAGTCCAGCTGTGAGTCTCTATAGTGAAACTGGACAACTACCGCCGGCATTCAGACGCAATTTACAGCTTATAAATCACGTACTATTTATAAGAGAAAACCATAATCACCCAAATTTTATACATGTTGGCTAGCCTGCGTACCAGAATTCCTACCAAATAAATACTAAAACTACACCACCGTGGAACATACGTGCAAAAAGTATAAATGAAGATTTAGAAATACACGAGGATCATATACAACCATCGTTTCCAACAACAGTTCCCTGGTTAATTCCTCTGCCTCGTGTACATCTGGACCTTACAATGTACCCAAAAGAAGACACACCTCCATCAGTATATATATCGTTTCTTTACCAAATCCTAGATAATTACTCGGACTACCATAAAATATACACGGACGGGTTTAAAATTAATAACAACACCGGCTGTGCATTTAAATGTAATAACACGGAAAACGACATTAAACTAAATGATATGTGCTCAGTCTTTACCGCAGAACTATTCGCTGTCAACAAATGACTATATAGAATATGCTCTCCAAGATGTCCATAATAAATTTATAGTGTTGGTGGACTCTCTCAGTGTTTTACAATCTTTAAAAAACATTTATAGCTGTAACCCGATGTGCGACTAATACATGCAGTGCTACATAAACTCCATCAGTCAGGAAAAATAATTACTTTCATATGGATACCATCACACATTGGCATCCGAGGCAATGAAGAAGTGGACCAATTAGCAAGACAAGCTACAACCAAGGCCACAATGCAAGACAATAATGTTCCGACATATGACATTAAAAGCCATAACAAGAAGTCTATTTTCGAAAAATGGAATCAGCAGTGGTTCAATAGCCAAGACATCAAATTAAGGGAAATAAAACATGACGGAATGGAAACCACCAGTGGAGCTGACCAGACAAGAGGAAGTAAAAATAAACAGGATAAGAATAGAACACAGTAAAATCACTCACCCTCACCTAATGAAAAAGAACCCCCCTCCAGTGTGCACCACTTGCAATGAATATGTAACCATAAGACACCTAATATGCGAATGCCGGAAATATGAACATCACCGTAACGTATGTGAGCTAGGACACAATCTGTGCGATGTATTGACCAATGCTACCGACCAATTGAACAAACTAAAACTTTTTGAAGAACACTGGTCTTTTACAACTATTATAAATGTAACCATATTGTAATACCGTAATATTATAATGTTATGTATTATTTACAATTAGTGCCAAAGGTCCTGGCAGTCGAGGTACTTTAATATTTAATAAAAAAAAGAATTTGATGATATTATTTGACAGGTACATAGAGAGTGAAGAGCATTAACTGAGTTATCGCCATACGGCGGACGCCAAAATAGTAGATTATGCAATGGGGGAGAGAAATGCGTTATTTTGCTGAGGTGCACTGAAGCAAAATAGCAGTCTCTCTCAATTTCATATGTTATTTTTTTCACGTTGCAGAAAGGTTTCAAACTACAAATCTGGCTTTTTAAAACGTAATTTATTGATATTTTTAAATTTTAAAGTTGGTGGCACTGTAAGTCTACCCGGAGGCTATTCTGTTCAATAGATTATTTTCTGATTAAAAAATCTAATAAAAACAACAAAATTGGTTTTGGTTTCATTGTTAAAATGTCCATGCCGAACAAAATAAAAGTTTTCTAATGAAATACTACATCATTTGTTAATATAAAAGCTAAATGGCTTTAGGTGAACAGGACTGACTATAACTTCTGAGTAGGTTTTTATTTGAAAGATTAACAACTTCTAATAAATGTTAATAATTTCGTTTGGACCAGTACAAGACAGTGACAACGATTTTTTTAGTATGTTTTTAATCCCGTTCAGCCTAATTAGGCTAGTTCAAGGCTTGTATCACAAATATTGTTCGCTGGTATAGGCACTCTGTGTTAAGCACTATTACTTATATACAGCGTGACTTTAATAGTTATGTAAATATTTTAAACAGTGATAGTACACATTTAGAGCATATAAAATACTCAAAATTAACGTGACACTTGAAGTAGAGGATTTTAAATGGAAACTAAGGCGATATTGAAGTTGAAAAGGGACGTTTTTTAAAGTGTGACACCAAAAATTCGCTACCTGCAATAAAATAACATTCATTTTATGGTATTGTTTGTTTGTTTGTTATGGACAAGGTCTAGGCATGTGGAGTACCAGATATCTTAGACACCTACTGCTATGGTCATATGGTCAAAATCCTACTTAGAATTTTGCCGAGACTAAGGAATTCCATCCCTAGCAAGGGATCTTTTACATGCTATACATCGTAGTAACATGGGACGCACGGCTTTACATACATCACTTCCGAATGATGGCATTCTATAGAGATTTTCATCCACATATTTTTGTTTTTAAAAACCTAATCGGGACAGGGAATCGAACACGCGACCCTTAAATCATTAGTCAAAATGCTTAACCACCGAGCTACGCAGCCTGGCTGCTTTGGATTTTAATTATTACATTTATTCAAACTTAACTATGGTTTTAGAAAAACTTTAACCTGCTTTTCTTCTAAAATTAATGGGTTTTGTATAACAAATTATTGGACTAATCGTATTATTTTGCAGTTCTCTATTACCAGTTAAAATATTTGCATTACTATTAAAGTCACCCTGTAGATGATTTATTATGCACTGGTTTATTTATTCACTGTCTTCGGCCGTTAAATGGATGTCTTGCGGTAATCTTAGTTTTAGACGGGTATGTATATTTTGTATCCCTAGATCAAAGTGTTCAGGGACTGGACGTATACGTAGTTTAGCATTGTATTGTTTTTATAGTGTTTTAATAAGATCATTGAGCGGAGGCCCAGTTCCGCAATGGATTTGCACATTCCTGATGTCCCGCGGAGCATTTACAACAATGTTCTTGATGTAATATGCCCATTTGAGCGTCTTGCCTAGATAAATACCGAGATATTTCACCGTACATTAATTGATCGTTCAGCATAATATTAGATGAAGTTGTTATTTATCTGAGTGTGAAGATTTTTGCTTCGGTCTTGATTGGGTTTAACTGTAATCTCAACTGCTAATTCCATCTATACTATTTTGTAATTATGTTATTGCTGTGTTTCAATTGCTGCTATGACCGTATCATCAGCGTACATATGTAGTGTAGTATTATCATTTTCAGGGATAGTGTGTACAAAAACGTTAAAAGGATTGGGTCAAGTATCGACCCGCTTGAATGTTTCATATCTGATACTTCTGAGTTAATCACCGTTGAGAATGTTCGATTGGTCAAAAACGACCTTATTATGTGAAGCAAGTAACTTGGGGTATTAATTTTCAATATTTTGTAAAGTATTCCGTTTATCCCGACTCGATCAAAAGCTTGTTGCACTTCAAGAAGAACTGTTACTGTGTACATCTTACTTTTAAACCCTTGTTCGATTAACTTCGTGATGTGGCTTAGTTGGTTAATGGTAGAGTATTTTCAGCGAAAACCAAATTGGAATTTAGGGAAAATGTTATTTTTGGAGACATGTTCGAGTAGACCACTGTGTATCGTTTTCGCAAATACTTTTGAAAATGTTGGTATTGGATAAGTAAAGTAAAGTTCGGTCACTTCATTCCATGTAGGAACATGGCCTGATGCAAGGGGAGTCAGGGTCGCCGAAATATCACTTTTCTAAACCCAGTCTATCTGACATACTGTTAACGGCGTACTGGGAGGTGTGGTTAGCATCACACCTTCGACGAGTGCCTTACTTTCTCTACTTGCACAACTGTGGTTTTGGTACCCAATTTTTAAAGCGACTGGGTTGCCCGCCCGCCAGTTGCCAGATGTCGGGATTGAACCCCGTACCGCGGCACCGCAACCTGGCGCCCTAAGCACTGGGCCACGCTGGCGATTTCCTATTAGGTAGTTTGTCTATTATTGCTATTTCATTAGGTTCTATTGACTTCATTTGGTCTGGATCGTATTGTTTTAACGAAAAATCGTATTGAAGTAGGTACCACCTTTTTTAACGCAAAATCGTGAAAAAAACACACTTTTTTTTAACTATTTTATTGAAATGTCAATTTGACAGTTGTAAATTCCGAAGCCCTTTTCGACTAAATTTCGAGTTACAAAAGGTCACAATTCAAAAAAATTACGTGTACTTCGCCCTCGTTAATCAAACTGCAAATTGTCACTATTGTTAACTTCTTTTTTAATTTCATTAGTCGTTGTCGATGCCGGAAAAAGGTCCGCAGGAAAAAGTTCCGCGGAAAATGTTCCGCCGGAAAAAGTGCCGTGGGGAAATAAATCCGCAGGAAAAAGTTCGGCAAGAAAAAGTTCCGCAAGAAAGCGATGCTTTGGTGTTTTGTCCATGTTACATGATTAATAAGTACCATACCATAGGGTACGAATGCATATGATAAAAATGGAAAAATTTGCTGGGCTCTTATGTATATTATAATTACATTTATAGTATTTTAAATTACTACAGTGACTATATAATCACAGTGTGGCCATACAATTTTTGACTGGTACTTTTTTATCCAATATCAAAATACGATTTTGCGGAAAACCATGATGATGTAATAAAAAAATATAATTTTTTAACGGTGTAAGCAACATTTGATCAAAGAGCATATCATATGCTCTTTGATTTGATAACAAAAAATTACTAAAGTCAAAATAAAATTTTACAATTCATTTGCTGAAGTGAAAGAAAATTATTCAAAATGACTAATCTCTCAAATACAATAAAATACGTTTAAATGTTGAAGAAATATGAGTCATAAGGTGTTTTCATCAATTTATTACAATTAATGGAAATTGGAAAGTTCAAATCCAAAACGCAAATGATATAACATCATTTGTATAGAAATCTTCTCGGTAATTTAATGTGCTTTATTAACATCTAAATTATATTAAATAGATACATGGACTAAACTTCAATCTAGCCCACTGGTGCTTAGGCGCATGCGCTTGATAATGTGATTCTCAGTTTGTCGGAGGTTCTACAAATGTTCAGACAATGGAGGCAAAACACGAGAGTTTCATGCCAGACCCAATTTTGGCTGCCGTCAAGGTGCTAATTTAGGTTAGCTGCAGTTTAAGGTTTGTGTGTATTTAGTACAAAAATGCCTGTGTATCACCATAAAACAAGCAGTTAGTCCAATCGTCGACAATAATATTGAATTTGAATTTCCCAATGAGTATTTCTCTTATTTATAGCTTAAAATCCAGTTTCGCCACTGGCATAACAGTTCCTCTAATTTCATATTCCGGAAATGTCAAAATGTACCAGTGGGCTATACTGGAGTTTTCCCGACATTAACTACCTGCCATACATGTTCAACCTGAAATTGCAAATGTACACCACAATAATCTATTGAACAGTTACTTACGAATATTTAAGCAATATAAAACTTACAAGAAAATATTTATTTCTCTGTTAAATGTTCTGGATTGTTTGTTGTTATTACTGTTCGGATTATAGTAAATAACTAATTTGTGAAAAACGTCAAAATATGGTTCTTTTCCGTATAAACAAACTATAATTTGGAAAACTCATGGCCGCGGGAATACTAATGGCGGATTTCATCACGTGATACGTCCACTCAAACTTTTGACAAGTTATAAAATGTCAATGTCTTATTTTGACATTAGTAACCTTTTGGGGTGAAATTCGGTGCACAGTCCGGTCTATTTCGCATCCGCTGCGAGCGAAGTAAGTTTATAGTTCGATCAGCGTGTATGTCAAAATGTTGTGGGTGCCGCTTGCGGCTATCAATGTTTAAAGCAATGCGTTGCGCTCTCGGCGGTGGTCCAGGTTAATGGTTTATGTTAGTTGTTAGGTCTTGATAATTTTTTTTAGAGAAAAAATACGAGAGAGAGTTTGTTCAACGCAATGCGTTGCGCTCTCGGCGGTGGTCCAGGTTAATGGTTTATGTTAGTTGTTAGGTCTTGATAATTTTTTTTTAGAGAAAAAATACGAGAGAGGGTTTGTTCAACGCAATGAGTTGCGCTCTCGGCGGTGGTCCAGGTTAATGGTTTATGTTAGCTGTTAGGTCTTGATAATTTTTTTTTAGAGAAAAAATACGAGAAAGGGTTTGTTCAACGCAATGCGTTGCGCTCTCGGCGGTGGTCCAGGTTAATGGTTTATGTTAGTTGTTAGGTCTTGATAATTTTTTTTTAGAGAAAAAATACGAGAGAGGGTTTGTTCAACGCAATGAGTTGCGCTCTCGGCGGTGGTCCAGGTTAATGGTTTATGTTAGCTGTTAGGTCTTGATAATTTTTTTTTAGAGAAAAAATACGAGAAAGGGTTTGTTCAACGCAATGCGTTGCGCTCTCGGCGGTGGTCCAGGTTAATGGTTTATGTTAGTTGTTAGGTCTTGATAATTTTTTTTAGAGAAAAAATACGAGAGAGAGTTTGTTCAACGCAATGCGTTGCGCTCTCGGCGGTGGTCCAGGTTAATGGTTTATGTTAGTTGTTAGGTCTTGATAATTTTTTTTTAGAGAAAAAATACGAGAGAGGGTTTGTTCAACGCAATGAGTTGCGCTCTCGGCGGTGGTCCAGGTTAATGGTTTATGTTAGCTGTTAGGTCTTGATAATTTTTTTTTAGAGAAAAAATACGAGAAAGGGTTTGTTCAACGCAATGCATTGCGCTCTCGGCGGTGGTCCAGGTTAATGGTTTATGTTAGTTGTTAGGTCTTGATAATTTTTTTTAGAGAAAAAATACGAGAGAGAGTTTGTTCAACGCAATGCGTTGCGCTCTCGGCGGTGGTCCAGGTTAATGGTTTATGTTAGTTGTTAGGTCTTGATAATTTTTTTTAGAGAAAAAATACGAGAGAGAGTTTGTTCAACGCAATGCGTTGCGCTCTCGGCGGTGGTCCAGGTTAATGGTTTATGTTAGTTGTTAGGTCTTGATAATTTTTTTTTAGAGAAAAAATACGAGAGAGAGTTTGTTCAACGCAATGAGTTGCGCTCTCGGCGGTGGTCCAGGTTAATGGTTTATGTTAGCTGTTAGGTCTTGATAATTTTTTTTTAGAGAAAAAATACGAGAGAGGGTTTGTTCAACGCAATGCGTTGCGCTCTCGGCGGTGGTCCAGGTTAATGGTTTATGTTAGTTGTTAGGTCTTGATAATTTTTTTTAGAGAAAAAATACGAGAGAGAGTTTGTTCAACGCAATGCGTTGCGCTCTCGGCGTTGGTCCAGGTTAATGGTTTATGTTAGTTGTTAGGTCTTGATAATTTTTTTTTAGAGAAAAAATACGAGAGAGAGTTTGTTCAACGCAATGCGTTGCGCTCTCGGCGGTGGTCCAGGTTAATGGTTTATGTTAGTTGTTAGGTCTTGATAATTTTTTTTAGAGAAAAAATACGAGAGAGAGTTTATTTAACGTTACATTTTTATGTTGTAATCTTTACCACTTTTTGTAACTGTGATTATTTTATTCGTAGAGATTTCAACCAATCAAAAGGCTGGATTTAGTTAAGTTATCTTGTATAATTTCGATTATACAAAATCGATTATACTATAGTAACTTCACTAGGCAACGCAATACATAACTTTTGTCAACTTGATGTTATTTTCATGGAGATGACTTTCAGCTAGGTTAATTCAAACAAATCGAGCTGCCAATAAAATATTTATTTGTTCCTAATATTAAAATTTACTCACAAAATAATCAAATCGAATACAATGCGTACTTCGAACAGGTTATACGTCTCAAACTTCCTGCACAATAACAAATCGTGTCAGTTTGACAGAATAATCCTCCCGCTGACGCGGTCGGACTATTTAACCTGTCAAACTGACACTCTTTTATTATTGTGCAACAAGTTATCGACATATAACCCGATAATATCGAAGTACTTATAGTATTACTTCTGATTATATTGCAGGTTAAGTTTTACGTCAGTCTGTGTCAAACAACAAACAAACCCTAACCTTTTAATCTTGAATTTGACAGAGACTGACAATACACTTCAATACTGCCAAACGTATAACACATATCAAGGCCTGCTCAGAATCATTTTTTTTATCTCATGGTATAATCTGTAGTGTAAGTTGCCTTTTTTATGAATAAAACATTATGTATCAAATCGACATTATGTTATTATTTCTTATTTAACTTTTCCACGGCCGTGGGTGTTCTCGCGTAACTTTTTCCTGCGAAACTTTTTCCTGCGGATTTATTTCCCGACGGCACTTTTTCCGGCGGAACATTTTCCGGTGGAACTTTTTCCGGCGGAACTTTTTCCGGGATTCAGTTGTTGTAGTTGTAGTTGTGGTTGTAGAGGCTTCAGTTAAGTGCGAATATTTCACGTTTTTCCTTATCTATGATGTATCATTTAGTTTTATAGTAGACATAATATGTGATACCTTTAGTATACGCTTAGTGGTGCGCCACATTGTCGGATCTTGTGGTTGCAAGTTTTGAAGTAACTTATAAAGCTCTATATCCAGTATGTCTGGTTTGCGGTTTGATTGGTATAGAAAGTATGTGTTGAGAGAGGTGTGCACAGAGTGCGAGTACGGAAGTATTTAGCGAGACTCAATTTTTAAATTTCTTAAATTTATTACAACAACCCTGTCAGAGTTACTGTATTAATTTTTGTAAAAACGTCTTGTCATACAACGGAGGTGAATAAGTTACAATCATCTAAAAACGTTTGCAAGCGCTAGTCTCCAGCTGCCTAGCAAAAGACATTTTTGTGTGAAATGTTCAACCCTTAGATCTTCAAAACACCTGAACTTAATGTACAAGTGGATCATTCAGTTATAGAATGTAGTGACAATGATTTTCCTATCAATATCAGTGACAGCGATAGCACCAGTTCAACAAAATTTACCAATTCCAACAAGCGCAGGGCGTTTTCATCTAAAAGCTGTAGAACCAGATAAGCCATATCTATTTGATGTAAGCAAACTTATATCAGCTAATAAATACTACGCTATATATAATAGTAACACAGTAGCATTATCATTACAAACCGGTGTTAACAACAATTCACAAGACGTGAACAAAACACCCACCCCGAACCCGCAAACACATGCCAAAATTCCTCCTATTCATCTACAAAGAGCTTCTACCATGAGTTATCAAGAGGTTGTAATTGATATAAAGAAAATTATAACTAATGATTTCCAAGTTTTTCATTATGGAGATACTCTTAAAATTAAACTCAACTCATCAGATGATGTTTTCAGAGTACTACGATAAAAACAACATCAGCTACTATACATATTAAAACCCAGATTTTGTAAATATTTCCGTAGTAATAAAAAATGTACCTATTTCATTATCAGAAGATGACGTCTTTAAAGAAATCACTTTGAAATATCCTGTTACTAAAGTCACGCGTCTATAGAATAAGTATAAGTACCCCATCCCAATTTGTGCACTAGAATTAAAACGGAAAGGCAACAGCAAGGAAATATTCAATTTAAAAATCATTCATTATTGTATGGTTACTGTTGAACTGGAAATCACCAATACAAAATGTGCACAAAGGAGGATAATCAAAAACCAAAGTGCTTAAATTGCAAGGAAGAGCACCCAGCTAATTTCAGAGGTTGTCAATATTACCTGAATTGTCTAAATCAAAAACAGAAACTTTCCAGTCAAAATAAGTCAGTCCCAATTTATAATAAGCTCGAATACGAAACGTTTGTGTAAACTGGACAAAACTACCTCCCACTAACGCCAACACAAGTGCAACCCGATCATCCTCAAACACACCAGGTTTGCTAGATTTAACACAAATAATCCTATAACAGCCTGCATTGACTAATTATTTGCTTACTTTTGAGCTATGAATAATTACCACTGTTAATGAACTTTTTACTATCAGGCAGCTCAGATGCCAAGGTCCAATTTACTCTCTCAAGTATATAGAAAAGTACATATAACATAAAAGGGATTTATTTGGGTATAACTATTTACATTGTAACATAATAAAGATATTTCCTGTATCTGGTACAAAAAAATTGATCTTGAAGTGTTCTCTGGAGGGATGAACGCTAGGCAGGCAGACAACCCCTTTTGCTTCTCGGGCTGGACGGGTTGCAGGTCACCAAGATCGTACACGTACCGGGATTGTGGTTGGCGCAAACGTCCTCTAGCGGACTGTAAACGCAAGAATTCGAGGTTATTTTTATTTACAATTGCCAAATATAATAAATAAGGGTGAAATCTTGTTTACTTCGAGGGCTGTGACTATAAATTGACGTGGGGCGAAGGCCCGACTTGCCCCAACCTAGTCCACAGTGCTGAAAAAAGCCTCTTTTAGCAAGTGAAATGACAGTGTATCAAATTTCTCTGGAAACGGTGTTAACCTTCAAATTTGCTAATTAAACCATGGAGATTTTATTTGTTAAATGAAAGTACTACGGACAGGCTCAGGACGTCTATAAAACAGGATTCCTCTAGGTGAGTAAAGCTCTGAACTTTTATAACAAAATTGCTCGGCTCATTTGCCGGTATTGACCTTGACCTCAAGATAGGTTTACGTGGTTAATTTCGGGATTCGAAACTTTTACTTTGATACAAAAGCACTCACAGGGGTTACATGAAGTTAGTTACCAACTTTCGGAGGGGCGAATGAAGCTCTTTTAAGTTTTATGAATAAGTTTCGTGTTTTGGCTCAATAAGGATTTTGAGGTTGTTGCTAGGATAAAGAGTAAAGCTCTTTTAAGTTTTATACTACTGATTTTAACCGACTCGGAGACTTTCTGCTACGTGCCCGGTCGGTTGTTTTAATTTTGCTAATAACGTCCTTATAGACGATCTAAATTTTCTAAAGAAACAAAAAAGTTTCCGTATTGGTTCTTGCGACTAGCATGGGGAGCGTCTCCGGAGAGGTTTAGAAATAGGGTAGTCCTGAAGACCGACAGGTTTTTACTCAAAAGGCCACGTCGATCTTAAGGAAATAATGACTTCGCCGGGTTTACAGGAAAAATACAGGTCTGTATTCTAGAAGCCGTTTCTACGAATTGAAAAAAATTTGTAACAAATCGTTTTAGGTCGATAATCATGAAGCCACAAACGATTTTTATTATAGCTAGTTCAGAAAAGTTTAACAGAAATCGAGATTGATTTATAGCAAGTCGTTTTAGGTCGGTAATCAACAAGCCTCAAACGATTTTTGTTATAGCGAGTTCAGGAAGGTTTCACAGGAATTTCTAGTCGCAGGAATCAAGTCTCGGACCGGTTCAAAATCCAGGCCCCGGAGAACCTAGAGCAAGATGCTGGTCAATGTCGGCAGACGCAAGCCCTTCTAACTGCGTGCGTTTTGTATTTATACAATACCAATACTGCTTATCTGTCCTGGATTTCTGGGAGGAATGCGCCGAAAGACGTCCGGTCGATGCGGGGGCAGAACGATGGTTACCCCGTGTTATCTGCCTTCTCGAGCCTTGGCGATGGTTTTCTAGTTGAATGTGACGATATTTTAGCTGGACCAAATTCGCACGCAATCCAATGCGTAAAAGCACGGATTTCGGCCGGCGCTAACGTCACAATCCAACAGTTATTAAAACCAGTTATTGAAGAAATTAAATCATTCATCAGCGACTTAATTTTAAATGTCCTTGACAAGGGCAGTAAATAGATCACGATTATTCAATTAATTAACCGTTCTAAATTGGAATGCTAACGGACTGAAAAGTCAGAGAGCAGAATTTTGTGATTTTAGAAGCGTCACAATATCGATATCGCCTGTATTAGCGAGACACATTTAATAATTAACGAAAAATGTAGTATTCCTGGTTACCAAATCTACAGAAATGATCATATTGCACAAATCGCTTCCGGTGGAACTGAAATAATAATTAAACATTAACACACCTTGCTACACGTCTCGCTCTTGAGAGTGTGACAGGGGTTAAGAATGGTGGCTAATGGCCATGTGTGTCCTCCTAGGCGTGGCGACCAATGGGTAAAGGGTTGGAGAATTCTTTACTATTCAGAACAATAAATAGAGAGATACAGCAAGGATTGATTTACAAACAGAACAAAAGAAAGAGAGAGATAAAACAAACACACAACTGACTAAATCTACTTAAACACTACCGTTCATGTCCGGCACGGCGGCTATAGTCTGGGCGCGGGGCACTGCGCGTCACCAACGGTGCTATCTAGCATTTGCGAGCCCGAAACACTACACTGTCTGTTCACGGTGCACTTCTACTACCGCGGTCTCGCGTTCTCTCCTATCTGGGGCGGCGTCGTCGTGGAAAACGCTTGGCTCCCGGGATGCGGCGGGGTTCGGGCACTAGGGGCAGCGGCGAGCGGAGGCGCAGGCGGGCGTTCCTCCGGGGGTCCCTTCCTTGGGTGGAGCGGGCGGTGGCGTCTCGGGGGCGGCGTGGGACAGCTGTACTTCGCGCAGCGGAAGGCAATTGTCGGCCTCGGGCCTGACTTCCTCCCACAACTGCTCCAAATCGGCTTCTTCCTCGGGGCTGAGGAAGAATGCTACCCCGAGGTGTCGGATGCGGCAGGTGAAGGGGACTTGCGCTATGCGGAGCAGCGGGCGGCCTTCAGGAGTCTCGGCCTCGTAGGCGGCTCGTCCTGTGGGCGTGTCTCCGGATTCTGGCGTGCGGGGGAAGCTGGGAGGCGGCGTCTCGGCGGGGGCGATGGCCTGGGTGCCTCGGGGACGTCGGCACTGGCGAGCCTCCCAGACGAGCGAAGATTCGGGCGAGTTGGGCGGCGATGACCCAAAGAGGTGGTCTAGTAGCTCTCGAGTCGTTTGCGGCATCCTGGCGTGTCGCGTGTGGCGGTGCGGCGGAGGGATGCAATGGCGAGGTTCTCGATGGGGCCTGGGCTAAGCAGGACCTGGGGCTGAACGCTACTCCGGGTGGAGGCGGACGGCTGCGGCGATCGACGGTCGGCGGCGAGGACACGCTGAGCTTCTGCGGCCAGAGGTCGAGCACAAGGCAGGGTCGCGGAGTCGGCTTCGAAACCGAAGATCAATCGAAGTAGTTGGCGACCTGGGGCTTCTGTGATCAGAGATCTAATAGACTGTCGGTGGAGTCGAGCAGGAGGGGCCAGGTTGATTCGAGAAGAAACTTCAATCGAATATCGTTTGTGGCTCCGCTTCCTTCTTTTAAAGGGTTTCCACTCCCACCGTTTTCCCCCCGAACGGCCGTTGTCCGAGTGGTGGCGTGCTAATTTTGCTTACGGGGGTTGATTTGAAGCATTTTATCGACTTTTACCTTTGGCGTCCTTAATTTCGCACGTCGTTTTGCTTATGACATTCTGCTTCTTTACATACCACGCATGCCTATAGTCTTATCAAGATTACTGTAATTTAATTTCCTCGCGATGTATGTTATTAATTAAACCGTGGATTGGAGGCGTTTGTAATCCGGCCGGCGATCTACCTCTTGCAGGTACCCTTTTAATCCTGTTTTACCTGGGTGTTAAATAGCCTCCGGCGCTTATCTTTCCGGAGCCCGCGATGGCTATTTCGTAAACCCCTTTGTTGAATTCTCGCCCAGTGTATTTTTAAAATGCGGCCGAGGGCCGCTGCGGAATGTTTTTAATGTTGGTTGTTTTGCTTTTTATTTTATTTGGTGTCGCTCATGTTCCTTAGATCGCCCGTGGGGTCCGCGCTGATTTCCGGCTTTTACTGATACCTCGCTTGGCTAACTTATGCATAATTTCGCGTTGCTTTTATTAATTTATATATTGTTGTGGTGTCCTACACGTTCGGATGCCTGAATATTGGAGTGGTTTTCAACTATTATTCGTTTCTATTGATTGCTAAATCTATTTTTTGCCCCACGTTGGCAGCGTCATTTTTTATGTTGTGATGGTTATACGGCTTTACTATATAATTAATATTTAAAATAAAATTTACCTAGAGCCTCCCATCGCTAACATAAATTTCTTTTGGGTTCAGCACTTATTACAGATTTATGAAACGCTCAGGGATAATTATTGTGAGTTACTTTATGTTTGACTTGAATTGATGCTTTTAGATAGAATCTAATTGTAAATTAAATGAATTTTGGCTAGCTCAGGTAAGCAGAGATCTTAACACAAGGTGTGGGTCCCCAACTACTTTTTTGAAAATTCTAGCGTACGCCCATGTGCGTAGTTCAGATATCCGCTAAAATGCTACATCAGATCTAAATAAAACTACGTTTATGAAAGTCATCAAGTGATTGTCGTTTGGTGGTTTTTAGTTAATTAAATACAACTCAATGAGTAAATCTCACAGGTAAATTCATCATTTCCCGCTTTCTAGTAGCGTCAGTAGCTATCTTTTGTTTTTTTCAGGCAACACCCGTACCTATATTGTTTTAGGCCCAATGCAAGGAAGGATCCTAACCTCACTTTTGCACTTGGATTTTTCAATTTTAATTTTTACAAGGAAATAATTCGCCTGGGCTCTGTTATACAGCGACGTTTAAGCAGCTTCTCAGCAGGTACAGATTGGTATAATTTATATTGGCTTCACCACTAACCTGCGAAACCTTCTTTGTATGCCAGTCCGAACCTCGGCCGCAGCAAGAATGTGCCCAGATCTTCTCTTGAAGTCGGTTTCCGGATGTGCGTTGTTGATGTAGTCCTCCTAGGGCTCGCCTGCTATCGCTGGAATTGCCAAGCCGGTCAGGGATGTCCTCAAATGAGTCGAGATGATGCCCCGCAGCTCTGCCGCAGGAACGGAATCGGTGGCGATGTTGAAAATTAACTTTAGGCGTTGGATTTTCTTGCCTTCATTTGTGCGTGAACACGACCACGTAAATAGCACTCTGGTGAATTTTTAAAGCTGTAATTGTATGTAAAGGTACTAAATTTTAAATTAAAACACCAGCCAATTTCAATGCTGTCACCAGCAATTTTTATTCAATTGTCTTCCCTAATTGTTAAAAACAATTGCACATCAATATAAAATCAGTCAAATAACTTACTTCTAACAATTAAACACCTTAAATCTAATATTTTTACAAACTTTTGCTTATATACTAAATTTGTCCATTACTTTTGTTAATTTTGTCTTTCACATAACTGTGTCCCGCACTTATTAATCGTCCTTTTTCACAACGTTCTCACTGATCAGTTCTTCCTTTCGTGCACTTCCACAAGAAACACTTCAGAGTTCAACTAAAAGTCCATTTCATTTTTCCACTCCTGCATCAAATTAATGTTCGGATTTTCAAATAATAAATGTTAATTATTCATTTTCTTCCCTTTATTTGCCTTCAGATTTATTCCTGTGTGCTCTTTGCACTCTATTTTGCCTTCTGCATTTTTATACCTTTTAAGAATATGCTCAAAGAGAAATTTATACAACGATTTCTGACTTGCAATTTACCTCGACAAGCATGTGACCATTCTTTTCATAATCGATTTACCAATACATGGATTGGCTTTTGCATTTTACCATCCCCTTTTAATATTCTAAACTAATTAAATATTGTGGTCCCATTCCTATTAGGTTTAGAACTCTGCATTTCCTTTTTTGTTACGATTTTAATACTTATTACAGGCATTGCTTTGCCAATTTGATTGCTAATTCAAATTTGATTTTATTTTATTGGTTGCCATTAAATCCTATCTCCCATTCTGAGCTTTTATGACCTATTCATTAGTTTGCTGTGCTCGAGATGTGCGATTCAGGGCTTAAGACCATCTCAATATCTACTCTTATTTATTGAAACTCTCATTGTTGGCCTGCCGCCCGCTATCCCTACGCGTAATGCTTTATTCTCTTTGACGAATACTCGCTGTACCTGGCCATTAGCGGCGGCTAATCCTTTAGGTTAATTACTCTTCCTAACGGCGCTCGGTTTTTAATTTCTTTAATCTGCAGTGGCGTAGTGCGTCTGTTTATTCTTGATTTGCCGAGCCGTTGTTTCGTGGGCCTGTTTGCACAACACATGGTGCCCTCAGTAGAGGCGGTGTCGTGTTTATTGGAAGCTTCGCCCTTGTCCATCGGTATTTACGATGCTGTTTTCTTTGTCGAGCTACCGGCTTTTGTGAGTAATTCGGGGCTGGCTAAATTTAAAATTAAGTGCTCGGCGGGAAGCGGTTAGCGCTAAAATTTCATGGGTGGCGATGCAATTCCGCCTTCAGTGAGATTAGCGTCGGTGAATCACATCAACATAATATTAGTTACGCACCAACAAGTTACGCTACCAACAGTAGATCACTTAGAAGCAACTACTATAAAAATACAAATGGCAAACAAATAAATCATAACAATAATAGCTGTTTATCAACCACCAAACAAAATTATTGCCTGAAGATGTAATAGGTTTATTTGACAACGACTCTACCCTCCTTCTTGGTAATTTAAATAGCAAACATCAAATATGGGGTTGCCGAGTAAATACTCCCAACGAGAGTAAATTGCAAGAAATCACATCAAATCAGTGCATACAAGTTATTTCTCCAACGGAATGTACTTATTATCCTTATAGACAAGATCACTCACCTGACATACTTGACATTGGACTAAGAAAAAATCTAGGTGGTCCAGTAAATCTACAAGTTCTTACAGAACTTAACTCTGACCACCTACCGGTAGTACTAAGTTTCAACAGACAACCAGAATCAATAATACGTCAACTTAGTCTGATTAATGGAAGAATAAACTGGGAAGAGTATGAGAAACAACTTGACTTAAACATAAATCCACACATTCTTCCATACACTAAGCAATCGGCCGACTATGCTGTTAGACATTTAACTGCCACTACTATACATGCAATCCAAGCAGCAACTGAAACTCCCCATCGCAAGAAAGCACCGAATAATCCAGTGAATCCACCCGGATACATAATTAGTTTGATAAATGAAAAGAATGCAGTAAGACGCCTTTGGCAACGAACAAAAAGAAAAGAACTTAAAACTAGACTAAATCAACTAATACATCGAGTGAAATGGGAGCTTAACAATTACATGATTGATTCGTATCAGAACTATAAATCGGGGATAGCACTTTATGGAAAACCACAAAACAAATAATTCGCAAACCTAATCTAATTCTCTCGTTGAAATGTAATGACATAATATAATAGCGATATTGAAAAATGCGAATTAATGGCGAATCACCTGGAAGAAATGTTCACACTAACTCCATCTGCACAAAACGCCGAAAACACAAACATTATAGAAGAACAAGTACATCTTCAACTTTCTACACTGGACAATCTAGGACTAACAACCACCGACCTTTCGGAAGTAAAGGAATATATACAGAGATTGCCGAAGAAGAAAGTACCAGGGTATGACAAAATCACAAATGTGCTTCTTAAACATTTTACAGAAAATACTGGCTTTTGTAGCAACTCTCTTCAATATATGCATTAGTATAGGATATTTCCCTAATGCATGGAAGCATGCTGAAATCACTATATTTCTAAAACCAGGAAAAGAAAAATCGTACAATCCAGACTAACCACATTCATAATATATTACCGCCGTTTCAGTTTGGATTTCGAAGTACATACGCAAGAACACAACTGTTAAAAATTACCGAGAAAATAATTAATAGATTTAAAGCCAAACACATTCTGCAATTGCTTTTCTAGACATCGCACAAGCTTTTGACACGGTGTGGCAAAAAGGGCTACTGAGCAAAATGTTGGCGCTAGACATACCTCCGTATCTAATTAGAATTATCTCTTCATTTATTAATTAGTGAACTTTTGTAGTTAGAATTAACAACACCAAATCAAGTCGTAGATATATTCACTCGGGAGTACCACAGAGTTCTGTTCTGGAGCCTATATTATTTAATATATAGATGCAAGATATACCAACATCAGCCAGCAGCAGTCTTGCTATGTACGCGGACGATACGGCCGTAATTGCAAAACAAGGAGATATTCATACAGCTGCTAGTATCCTGCAAAGTACCCTAAATGATTTATGTAACTGGTTTGAAGAATGGAATATTTCTCTGAATGCTGCAATATGTCTTACAAAAAAGTTCACACTTAGAAGACCTCCAAATCCAAACGAGATAACTATCAATGGAATCCTGCCGATCAAGCGGTCAAATATCTTGAAGTTTATACGGACCGTAGACTCACCTAGGGGCTTCACATCAATAAAAAACTAAACGACGGCTATGACCGCCTAGCATTGCTATATCCACTGCTAAACAAGAAATCCAGTCTCAAAATAAAATATACTCGACTACTGTATCTTGGTAATATCAGACCAATAATAATGTATTCCAGCGTAGTATGGGGCACTGCAAATAAAACGCATCAAGAAAATTCAAATACTGCAAAACAAAGTATTACGGATAGCAACAGGTGCAGAATGGTATGTAAGGAACCAAAAACTTCACCGAGAATTGCAGATACCATTTCTAGAAGATCTTACACGAAGCACAGCAAAGGCGTATTTAATAAATTCTCAACATAGTCCAGCGACGGATTTCTATAACATCGGTGCTAAATCCGTTAGTACAAAGCTCAAACCCCAATTACCCCAAGATGTTCTGCTATCAAGTGACTCGGAATATCCCAAATATTTTTAATATAACCACTTATCCCAAGAAGAACACCTATATTGAAGTAACATTGGCAAATTATTGTGTGAATTAGGTACAATATTGTACATCTATATAGATCTATGATCAAAATGTGAACTTCCTGCAATACTTTTACAATATTGGCTATCAATATAAATTCTGTATAATTTCATTATATAAATTCAATATAGAAATAATATGTTAACCAATATTGGCAACAAAATATTGATACAATAATGTAAATCTATACAGATCTATGATCAAAATGTGAACTTCCTGCAATACTTTTACAATATTGGCTATCAATGTAAATTCGATATAGTTTTATTATATCAATTTAATATTGGTATAATACATTCATCAATATTGGCAAACAAAACTAAAATCTATATAGAGCTATGATCAAGTGGAAACTACGCAATGTTGAAAAGAATAATCATTGTATGTAATTATATCATATATATTCAATACTGGAAGCCAATATATTATAATAAATTGTTAACTAAATATTGGCAATTCGAGTAAATACAATTGTGGGTATGAATTAATCTATACAAAAAGAGAAAATCAAATAAAGGTACAGAACTGTAAAGATTCAAAGTAAACATATATTATAATAAAAATTATTCGTAACACTTATTTTCAATACGTATTTTTAAGAACTAATAAAAGTTACACTAATCACGACTTCTTAAATCAATTATCTAAAACAGAAATAAAACAGTAATCAATCACCCTAAAAAAATATCAGTCATTTGCGATTGCGTTTATTGGTGAAATGTTGATTAATTTAATTTTCATCGGAAATCTGAAAAACATGTTATTAAATAGGTACATTAAGACGTATCACAACAAGCATATACCTGATGAGTTGTCTTAGTTATGCCAAACTTTCTGCCTCCATCTCTATTAGCAGCTCTTCCTAGGAAAAAACCGATATATTTTAAAATATCAACTTCTGTACCATGTTCGGACCTTATGCGCACTGCCTCTAAGATAATTATTAAATAACATATGTAAAATATAACTTATTTAATACTAACTAATCGCAGATTGATAGATACTCATTAAAGAAAAACATTGCTTCTTGCCACCTTTTCTTTATTGTTTTAATCTTTCCTCCTTTCAATCTCTAAATATACCAATGCTATAAATATACTTCTGCAATAAGTCGTGAAATATGTAACTATAAACAAAAAAGTTTAGTTACAAAATTAGTACAGACATTTATAGTTTACAACACACAGCATTAAAAGACCGGGAATCAGTTTTCAATAATATAGTGTAACATCAACATGTGAGCAAATGAAAACGAAATCAAGTTTGGCTTTGAAAAAATTAAGTCATGTGGTGTATTACTTCTGATGTTTTTAATTTAAATATGACAGGTAAATGAGGTTACAGATTATACATACATGACAGTTATTATAATAGTCCATATCCAACGTAATGTGAATTAACAATCGACATATGTTTTAATTTTCAAAGCCAAGCTTGATTTCATTTTCGTTTGCTCAATTGTTAGTTATACTCGCGTATAGAAAACAAAAAATACTCTATGAATACATTTTGTAAGTTAGAAAATGATTACCGTCCTTAAATCGAACATTTAGCTTTACTTAATAATAAAAAGTTGCTTTACTTACTTTTACGTTTGCATGCTGTATCGACAGTCAACAACGAATGTACCTACAGTAATTACAATGGCACTGGCACAGGCAGGAATAAAGATTAATGAATATGAAATTATGTATATAGACACAACGAAACAACGAGGCAATAGGTGATACGATTTTGTTGATAGTTTTGAGGCTGATGATGGTCTACAATGACCGGGTGTTATTTTAGTGAGTGCATTCCTAAGCCTAAATCCTAACGGTTGCATTTTCCCTTTCTCCTGCTCTGTGCGGACATCTGATTGTTCGGTTAAGTTTTTGAATATTTGCCATCTTCTATTGAAAGCGTGCACTTAACAAAGATAAGGAATATGGCACCGAGTGACGATTCGCACTTCGTATTTGATCGGGTGTCCTGTTCGGTGCCATGTATACCGGAGAGATAAACTATTACAAAAAGCGCCCGTTCGTAGATCAGCGGTTAGAACGTTGTTTTAACAATGAAATGTCCACAGGTTGGAATTGGACCGTCTGCGAAATTCACGTTGCCAGGTGTTTCAGTATTATGGCAAAAATAAAAAATATTTACTTATTTTGTCTATAATTTTGAACACTTGCTTTCTATATTAAAGACGTTAAAAACCTTCTGTAATTTTTTAATTTACAATTTAATTTTAAAAATGTAAAAACCATTTTAATTGGACTAAGCCTTCCTATGTGAGGGGAATAAGAGCTAGTAGTAAATAATGATATGTACATATTGTAAACCAGTACTGTATCATGAACATATTTATATAGCATATCTACATTGTCATCCTGATTGAAATAATATTTGTATTTATATAGATTCCAAGGTTGCATTCAATATTGCAGTGTTATATTGTAGCGATATATTGCTTATATTGAAAATCGAAATTCGCAAACTATATCAATAACTATATTTCATTCATATAGATTATATGACAATATACTATAAATAAATAATTGTATGAAAGTATTGTAAAACAATATTGTGTCATTAACATATTTATATAGCATATCTATACTGGCATCATAATTGAATTAAATATTGTATTTATATAGATTCCAAGGCTGCATTCAATATTGCAGTGCTATATTGTAGCAATATATTGCTTATGTTGAAAATCTAAATTGGCAAAATATATCAATAACTATATTGTGCTTATATAGATTACATTTAAATATGCAATAATTGTAAAACTATCATTGGGTAATCATAGATACAATATAGCGCTGTAATCTATTGGTAAATAATTGGAAAACAATATATACACTAGATCAGTAGATTATTGACAATATTGAACAATCATTTAATATTGTGCCAAGTATTTGCCAACCGATTGCCAATACAGTGTTCTTCTTGGGTAACATCGACTTTTTCTAATAAAAATAACATTTGTTTAAAATATTCACTGTACGGCTAGTGAAAATTGTCGATTATTTTCACTAGTGAAAATGGTCATAAAATATTTACTATACCACTAGCGAAAATTGTCGATTATTTTCACTAGTGAAAATTGTCAATATAGTTCACGCTAATTGGTGCAAACAAGGCAAATACTAAATTATGATTAGTTAATAGTTAACATGAAGGGGGTTAGTTGAATAGTCACAATTATTTAGCAATGCGACCTTTTAGGTGCTTTTCAAGGAATTATAGAACCATACTTCTTGCGCTAAATAATGATCAAATTATCAGGTACAGTGTAAGCATGAGAGGGTCGATAGAGTTGACAGGCCTTACCCATGGAATAGTGTAATTTTAATACGTCGAATATATTAAATTGGACTTATTGATGCTACCGTTACGTATTCAGTTGAATTCGTGCTTTAAAAGCACCTGGTTGTTCTATGTGCTTAACACTACTCTTAACCAAAAGAAGTGTCTATTTTAGTAGTTGTATGTAGTGTGATACCAAATTAAAGGTACAGTAAAACCATCGTGACTACATTGGCAAATTTGAGGGCCGCCCAGCTAACAGTAAAGACGGCGCGCAGTTCTTTACAGAAGCTTAAATTTATTTAATCAGTACACAAGGGGCGTCAATAAGTTTTTATACGACAAACGTGTTCAGATAAAAACCCGGATTCAAAAACCCAAAGCTTATAATGTCCCTCTGGTTCTTTCCGGGAATTTTCAAATTCTAATTTGAAATCCTGCGAAAGGTGCTTATCTAAACTTGACCAAAATTCGCTAAATTTAGTTTTAAACTGGTTGCCTCGGGTAAAGCTCAGTTGCCCAGGGTCGGTTCTACTCAAATGTATAAAATACAGGAATAAACACAGTGTAAAAATAAATCGTATAATGTGTTTAAGTAAATACAAAATAATTCTTAATTAATGAAAATATTATGTACATAAATATTATAAAATAAAATTCCTTCGGCGTATTGGTTCGGCGCTGGGTTATTTTTGGGACATTCGGCAACCCATACTTTACTGTAGCTTGGCCCGGTTGCTATCCCTGGACCCTCTCAAAGACGGTAGGCGCGTGTGATCTAAAGCTCTGATGTACTGAGACCAACAAATCTAAATTTAATAATATTTGCGAAGGAAAGATGCCGTTTCCTATGTATAATTGACGGGCGGACAAATTCAATAGAAATAAAGTGTTTACGGAGAGTGCATACAGCCTGGATAGACGTGGTACCTCCTTTGTTGATAAGTTTGGACCACTTTTACATTTTACAAAGTCCGGCTCCTTGCAGCTAGAATCGCCGGTGAGCGCTGGAAGTTTTCAGTCGGTCCACACTCCCGGCAGGCGGACTAATTTGCGAGTGTCAAGGCAACTGGAGTATGCCAGTGGCCTGGAGATTTCTCGTAATATTCGGATAAGCCATGTTTTAAATTCATAAAGAGATTAGGGCAATAATATCCGGGAAAATCAGCTGGTGCGAGCAGGTGAAAGAATTCTTTAGCGAAATGAGAGCCAAGGAATTTTCCAGGGAGATGGGAACCTAGTCCACTGTCATCAGACAGGTACAGGAATTCTTTAGCGAGATGGGAACGAAGTCCACCGGCGCCAAATGGATCAGGAAGAACCAGTAAAGCGGGGTCCAGGCGCCGGAGAGGCATGGTGATCAGGACCTGCTTCAGGTCTCAAGACTCAAGTGTGTTTAACTAGCTGCGGATTCGTGTTTTGTACTCTTCGATCACCTCGATATCGGGGAATTTCTAGAGGGAATTGGAGAACTGCTTGGCGAACAGGTTTACGCTACGTCCGCGCATTGCAGCTAAGATTTCCTTATTGAAAATTTGAACGCTATGGAGATGTGAGTGAAGATTGTAACGGGAAATAGCGCCATTCAAATTTCTAGCACACTATTTGTGCCTTAGGTAAATTTGATGCGGGGGCTAACGTTACAAGTTCATCCGAAATTACAATAATCTAAAATGTAATAAACGTCCTAACCAGGGCATAACTTAGCTTTCAGTAATTAAAACACACATAATCATTGTAAAATGTGAAATACTCAATAATATATAACTAAAATACAGTAACTTTAAGCTGATCATTAAGCGGAGTGCACCTAGTAGTAAAACTATTATTAACACTAATCCCAAATATATAAATCATGTAAAGGTGTACATACAATTGAACTGACGTTAAATAGATTATCAAGATTATTAAAAGTTACAGAGTGAATATCATTATTAATTCAAATTAGGCTTCGATGAAGCCTCAAAGGAACGTATCGTAATCCTTGGCGACAAGGCCCAACGGAAAACGCAACATACAAGATCAAACCCAAATACCACAGCACATAAGCATAGGTGAAGTTCGAGAAACCCTTTGACCCTAACACAAATCAAAATTCACAGGGAATTTGAAAAATTCGTCCCGAGACATGCAAGCACTCCATAAAATTTCTTAATTACGAACATAGCTACGTGAACAACCTAAAAGTCGTCCTTTCGTTGACTACATATTCCTTGGGCAGATAAATAACTTATTAGCAATCATCAGTACCAGTTCTTTGGCAATCAGCCACAGCTCTTGCCGCAATAGGTCAAGGTCGCCTCACAAATGAGGCCGCCAGAGCCTCACGCCACAGCTAGAAATACCACCAAAGTTAAACCAATTCAGGAACAAGCAAACGGCAGGCTAGACTGACCACATACAACGCACCCCAAAGGTCGAGGTTGGGATAGACATACAGCGATCTTCCGGTTAGAGTGAGAAAACGTAGCGCGGACAATTCAATTAACACACCAAATCATTTCAGCTTAAAATATGTCACGCAAGTATCTGTGTGGAGTGAAATTTCTGGCAAAGTAATTATAAATCATAGAGGGGCCGTAGTGGGTCAGAAAGTAAGTACTTATATCAAGAAGGTATTAGTATTATAGTAACTTAAAAATTCAGTGCTGCAACGTATCCACACGGTGTAGAAATTAGAAGATTGGAGTGTCGTTATGATAAAACTTTAAGTTACATTGATTGACATAAATAGAGAGTCTGAGACGGAAGATGACGCTGCTCCTAATGGCGTTAAAATAATCGAACATTATGCAGATATGTAACAGGATACCGAAGACGAAGTTGAAGATGCCAAGTACGACGCAAAAGTTACAACAGTCTACAGAATTTTAGAAATGAGTTGCAATTAAGTGACACCCCTAAACGTTAGAAGTTGATTGTACCTAGAAGATTGCCAGAAGTCGTAGACGATGTTAGAAATGCAAGTGATTCTAGAAAAGATTAAGACACTGAGTGGGCTACTACCTACTTTTGGCAGACTATCAACACAAACGTAAGAATATAAGTAAATTTCTGTATAACAATGGCTTGTGAATTGAACTGGTTCCTGATGTGATGGCGCAACGCGCATTTGGGTTTCGCTTACGTGTTGGCGGTACTAATACTAGAAAGGCAGAAGACGTGTCGACGAAAATTTTAATGCGATATGGATGGAACATCATGGTGTTGGATAATTAGTGTTACCTTAGATGAAATTCTTCCCATATTATGAAAGCATTGTAGTTTTCGACTGTATATTTTTAACAAATCAAACAACTACACGGCTTTAAAGCTTTTTCAAAAGTTGATGCGACAACGTTTTATATGCCACATATACTTATTTAAGTAGGAGTTCAGCTCGACATGGTGACGACTTCGCTAAAGCTGTTGCTGAGAGGATGTGTCAGTATCTCTCAGGGTCTGAACGATATATTACCATGAATTGTCTTACTATTGTTGCACTCTGTCGACCAGGCAAGAACTACCATCTGAACTGATACAAGTAAATTGCTCTGCAAATGCAAATCATTTAGGGGCGAAGTGGCCGGAGCGTCATATGTTTCGAAAAGTCAAAGACTGTGTTGGCAATTTCTTCTATGCATCGAGATGATATAATCGATGCTAGTACCTTTGATAAAAAACAATCTGAAATGTTTAAATTTTGTAATGCTACAAAGTGTGGAGTTAATGTGTGGACAGAATGATCACGCCCAATAACGTGGCCACAAATACTAGGGGCCGGCAATTGACGATATTTTATTTTCTTAATGTTGTTGCGGTTAACACATTGATCTATAGAAACAATAATCCAGGAAGATAATTCTGTAAAATTTAAAGAATTTCCATAAAACCACTGTGCATTGATTTCGTGGAAGAAAATCTAACATGCTGAATCCGGCTTTAGATTAACGAAACTAATTTGATATTACAGACGTATATTAGTACATAAGTAATTGCTAGAAATAACTATAGTACCGCTAACGCAATTGCAGTTATTTGAGACAAGGAACGACTGGACAACTCGCTTATACAGTGCTGTTCCATCAGAATATGGAAAGCTTTGAAGTGGCCTTTTGTTTAAATAAAGAAAGTCAAATAAAAATAGAAATAATTGCCTCAAGGGTAGTCAGTAGCAAGACTTCGTAGATGGTTTCGATTGATTAAATTCAGAGCACCTTAGAAAGACTAAGTATACTGTTCTTCATATACGTGTCATTTTCGTTTAAAAAAATGAATTAGAAAACGTATGTACAAGATAATTAATAAGCAAAATAACGTTCAAATTATTAGCCGCTGGCCAGTCCTTTAGGAGAGCTGTAACCCAGACAACATGCTTCTGAAGCCAGTTCTCTGGACGAAGAACTTCGGAGATGGCGCTACTTCATAGCGATGGTTCTGTAACTAATGATAAATAAATGTCCACGCAGATTAGTTTGCTTACATTTGTGGGATGCCACGTACAGCTAATCTGAGTCAACTAACTCTTAGAGGTCTCTCCCCATGTGTGAAGGGTGTAGGATATGCTATAGTCCTATAGGGCGTCTGGAGCCAATTTTACAGAATCGGCGAGCGACGTACTAGCTTAAATTCTACTTAGCCGGACCACCCAGGTTCCGTTTACAACCTCATTTGAGCTCTCAGCTGAAACTAGAATTTAACAGAAACTCACCGATGGTTAGGAAGGTGCCTGCCCACGTAAGTTGTGCTTTTGGAATACGCTTATCAATCTGCAATCAGCGTTGTTGTGGTCGGCGCCTCCGAAAGTTGGAAGGGATTTTTTGCGGGGATTCCTGTGCGGGTTGGTGGCCGAAGTGGATGAGAGCCTTTGCTTCCAAGATCGGCGCTGTGAAGAAAACCCCAAGTGGGAAGCTGATTTTTCGGAAGGTCTCTATGGTACTGAAGATCGGCGCACCAGAAGGGCAGTTCGGAGCTCTAAATGAGGGCCCTGGAAATATCCTCTAGTACCAAATATCGGCGTTCCATAGCAAAACTTTAGGTTCAGGTAAGTGATTAGAGCTCTGGAAGGCTTCTACTGGTAGGTGCATAGATATGCATCTCGGTCAGTGGCTGCTTGCCCTTCAGTACAGCAAGCCCGTTTCCTCCAGCTCTACCGGAAACTTGCTTGACAGTATCAAGCTACGGCTTTGGGTTTTAGAGAGCCTTCTCTAGCTGAAAATGGCTTTGCTTAAGCTCAAAGGGTCTAGCGGCAGTTGGCTCCTTCAGGTAAAGCTGGAGTGCACGAGTCAATGGATTCAAGTGCTTTTCACAGGCTGAGCATTTTCTTCTGATACCCTTCTGATTCTCTTTCATCTGATACGTGGCTTGGGGAAATTCAGGAAAATTTGTGAGCGATTTCCAAAGCCTGTTACGAGACTGCCAGAAATCGATGGGGTTGAGTGAGCCAACAACACAGTATAATAGCATGTTCGGGATACCAAACATTTTATTTATTTTTATAGGTTACTCGTATATTACTTTTGCTACTAAAAGTGCTTACTTAAATTTTCCTTTATATTTTTACTAACAATATCAATATTGCTGGAAGCAGACGAGCTGTATAATTAATTATAATCGGCACTGGAAACATTACTACAAAATTTAACGTTTTTACCCAAACATAAGGTATAGATAGTGAACGATAGCAGATCGATAACAAAACGTTGTGACCCATCTGCCTTTAGTGGCATTAAGAGTGGGACCGTTATCAAACAGTTACTATTTGCATGACATTGTCTTGAAGTTCAATATAATGTAATAAGGGGCACAGAACGTAATGGTTGATTGTATAATGTATACCACGTATTAGTTAAATCTGTAAAAGCAGACAATCTTTTTGCTCTGATGCTTGTAAGATGCCATCACAAACTTCAAGTAGAGTACTTAATATTACAACTATAGGAATCCGGGCTTACGAATTTATATTCCACAGGATTATTTATTTTAGGTTTGTTTCTAAATTTTAGCAACCTTGTTTTCAAGTATATTACGTATTTGAAGCAATACTGATAATGGAAGTGACAAAATCTTTGAAAACTCCGCATACCTAATAACTGAGTGCTCTGCTATTCCCAAGTGCGTTATTCATCAGAATTTGACGTAATTTTGAAGCGAGGCAAGGCTTCCAAACACACGCACTTCGAATTGAGTTCGGAAATTGAAAAATAAACAAATCCAGCAGCTGACAGTATCAGCTCCTTGTTTGTATTTGCGCCGCCGTACTGCTGACACCTTTCCGATAATGGCCAAGGGTTTTGTTACTCGCGCTTGATTTTTAATCCGGATATCATTGCAGCCATTCGATTTGATGCTGTCCGGACTGCATTCATCCAGTGTCGATCGCCGAACACGAGACTTGGCTTAATTGAAAAGGCTTTAATGCATTTTATATGCACAGGATCCAAGGGCTGATTGAGCCTTTGATTTGAAATGCACACGCACTCCCCGACTCTGCAGATGATAGAGCCATCAAAGGAACATTTTCATTGCGATGCGAAACTCAGTCCAGGTCATTCGAAAATGCTGAAATAATTAGGGGCTTTTCATGGAGCGACTACAACCTAGGGATTGTCACCGCTACCATGAAAAAATTTGAAAGGCGTTTCAATTACAATAATTTAATGTAGAATGTAGAAAACCCTTTACGGGGGTGTTTAAGCTGCGTTTGGAAGTAAAGCCCGAATCCAAGCTTCGGAGTGCATTTAATAAAATGCATTTCGAGGGAAAAGGTGAGAAGCCGTGTCGTAAAAGCAGTGCATTAAATTGCACAGTTACAGCGACCCATAATAGCTCATTAAAATTTTAATGTTTGTCCTCAAGCCTTCATAACCAAAGCCAATAAAAGCTCTTAGAGGAGGGCTGTAATTTTTAATAATCCTCGCACTGGAACAAATCTCTATGCCTCTGCTCGACGAAAAGCTCAAAATGTAGTAATAGTAGTAGATAATTCTATTGGAGATAAAACGACACTTCGCGGAAACACTTACATGCGTGGACATAATTCAAATTATTTTAACTTGTTTTCCTGGTAAACTCAATTATGCAACACAAAATAGAATACTGCCGGGAGAACAAAACCATTTGGTGAAAGAAGTGCAAGCCTTTTCATGGAAAAACGTTTCATACGATAATCTGTTGGTATTCTACGAGAAACCAAGAGTGCAATAACGAACTCAACGCTTCATAATATCGAGAGATCCAAAATAGACTGATCCTCAACGGGCTGTGGAAATTCAAACGTATAAATAATATGTTGGTGGCACTGTAAGTCTATGTCAAGTTCGAGGTTAGCAGGTTAGGTTTTGTGTCCGTTTGTGTCAAAACTGACACAACACCTAACCTGCTAACCTCGAATTTGAGCACTGTAAGTCTATGTCAAATTCGAGGTTAGCACGTTAGGATTTGTTTCAGTTTGTGTCAAAACTGACGCAAAACCTAACCTGCTAACCTCGAATTTGACATAGACTTATAGTGCCACCAACATATTATTCATACGTTTGAATTTCCACAGCCCGCTGAGGATCGAAATCCCAAGGTATGCGGTAAATTCTTACATTCACGTGATCTGACGTTTGGTAGAATTTATTTCTGTGTTTTCTTTCTTCCTTTCTTTTTTTCAAGTAACTCCGATGTTCAACGACTCGCAATAATTTGCCAACACCGCTCCTGATGTAGCCTGCTGCATTTGGTATGGAAGTTGCTTATTGCTAATGATCTCTGAACTAGCGGAAGCATTTGTTATTAACGTCCTAGTAACTGCACCACCACACCACTAGCAAACTAAATTTTACCTGATTAGAACGTTATAATTATAATATAAGCGATCCTGTTCTATATTTCGATATCGAGGTAGAAAGTTTTACTTCAGTTTAATTATTTCTGTTAGTAAATTTGCACTATTTTCTCCTGCCTTGTACTTCTTCCAGATAGGTACTTTTTCCTTCATTATTTCTGCGGAATATGCGGGAAAGGTGATAAAAACAGTGCCTACGCCGATCCTAGTAAGTGGACCGAGCGCGGGATAAAAAGTCCCGGTTTTATTTCACCGAGGAAGCTACCAACGTATAAAGAAACACAACGAAAATTTCAAAGTAACCTTGTCGTGTGTGGTATCAAAATTGTTGTTTATTTTTCAGCAACTCAGAGTATTAAAATTAAACCGATAATTAGAGCTTGACCAGCCTAAGTGGGTCCACAAGCCTCCTGCACTCCCAATCCACTCTCGAAGTCCACCAGAAGGAAGCCACTCCAGCCTGAAAGAAGCTACTCTGCTTCGGCGAGTCAACTCCTGAGTCCACTCTACCTGGAGCCAATCAGAAGGAAGCCGCTACAGCCTAGAAGGTAGCCACTTCAACCACCAGCACAACTTATTGCAGCCTATAGGTCTAATCCAATCCGAGCCAGCCCCGACAAGAAACACTAATGGCCAGCCCCTGGGGCCAACTCCATGCAACTAGCAGACGAGGACCTCTTAGTGTAGCTGCTAGGGCCCCTCTAAGCCAAGGAGACCGCCCCGCCGCTTTTGTCAACACGAGAATCCCGCACGTTCCATACTGCACTACGAGGGGCCCACCCATCCGCCTACGCTAAACCGGCTGCGCCTGCGGGCCTACTCCATTGTCGTTTTTATTTATTTGTATTGTGTTATCATCCTTTAAGTCTTAAGTGTAAATAATAATAACCTGTATATTGTATAATTAAATCAATACTATATTTAACCAATCAGCTGTGTAGTAAAAGTTAACCCCTTCTCCGTTCTTCAACTGCCGCCATTAGTTTCCACTGCTGAGTCGGCTAAGGGTCGTATTAACATGTTTTAGCCGGGTTATAATTTTTTTTTCTTGAACTGTATTGGCGGCTTAACTAGATCTCTGTCGTTGCACTTTCTGTAAGCCTTTTCTGTGTCTGGTCTGCTTGAATGAGATGATGGGTTTAGAGAAGAGCAGAAAATGCGTAAGTAATTCTCATACTTGTCTTCCACTTTGTGTAAATTTTGGTCTACATATTGCAATGGTTTTGTGCTCTCTACAATTCAGCTTGCCAATTGAACTAGAATGCATTAAAAGTCAAACTGAGGCACAGAATTAATTATTTTAATTAGTGCAAGCTTAGCTTACTGTTATTGAGGAAAATGCACTAATGGGTGGAGCTGAGTTTCAGAGATTGAGGCAAAGGTAACATGAAAACCTAGTTCAAAAGGGTTACGTTCTTGGGCTAAGATTTGACGAGGTTTTGGAAGTGCGAATGCAGTTGGCTTGTATCTGACGATGGTAGCGTTAACGTTTGCAGTATTAATTTTGTTATTGTACGAAATGGTTTGCACAAGTATAAAGTTATGAACAGTATAGTGGTCAGAAAGTTAGGACCAGAATGACAAAGTAACTGAAGGGTATAGCAATGCAGTACGAGAATTAGAAACGTTGGAAGAAGCAACCGACAAGAAATGTTGCAAAAGAGCAATCTACGAGTAGCAAAGAAATAGAACGAAGGACATTATTAAGTGCATAATAAACTGCAGAACATAACAGTGCGGCTAAAAACACAGTTAAAGAGCAGAGTATTAAGTGTAGTGCATTATAACCTATAAAACATTTATTTAGCCTGTAAGAATTAAAGATGTTATCAAAACCTTATTCTATAAGTTAATTGGAAGTATTAAACCTTATTTCGTTTTAAACAATTGTGGTGACGTGTTGCTAAGATACCAGACCTTATTTTGTTTAACAACCACAAAAGAGAGCTTAAAATTATCCAAGCTGTTAATATTGTTCGAAGTTTGCTCCCAGAAAAGTTTGATTTTGTTAATAAAAACACATTCATTCAGTGCAAGCATTGGTTTTATTTAACCACAAAAGTGTTGGGCATAATTGGAACCAGTTTGCAGTCCTTAAGTGGTGTAATTTGTGATTATTCGTCGTCTACAAAATCCAGGCAGGTGCGGTCCAGGTGCGGGCTGAGTTCGAGAGTCGATACCGGCTGCAGCAGCTAGTTGGAGCCAAGTTTGGTGCCTTCAAGATCTAGAACAGCCCTTTACGCAGAACTTCAGGCATAGAATCGATTGACCAGGCCTTTACCAGCTAAGAAAACGCGTTGGGGTCCCCTGAGAGGTGCGGCCAGCATCGGAAGGATCTGCAAACCAGGTATTTTGCGCAATTTCCATCGTCCAGAGCCCTTTCATTTTGCTGGGACCTACAAGATTGGCATTTCCACTACGCATTGCCGCAGTTCACGATTATCCAGTGCATCTCAGAATCCAGAAATCGGTAAGGCGTCATTAGAAATTGTAGAAATTTGAGGGAAAATTGTCCATTCGTTTGCAAGCTAAAACAATTGATATTGTGGCCACCTGTACATCACGCTAGAACAAAAGCCCTTAGTACTGTTGCTATGCGAGAATAACTATTGCTTACCTGAGGTGTTTTGCTGATTATGGCACTGATTTAAATTAATTATTGCGAGTTTTACGAGTACACTCCGCTTTGTGTTTCATGGCAAGGTTTGGAGCTACTAACAATAAATTAGTTAGCACTACCCGGTATTTCTAGTTTTACGAACACCCCTGAGACAGAGTATTTATGTTCACCGGAGCAGCCGAATATTATCGCTAATATTTAAAATGAAATAAGGGCACAAAATCGTTCACTTTTGCATTATAATATTTGTACATTTTAATAAGCCTAAGATCATGCACAGGCAGCACTATTATTATTCAATACGTAAATGAATAATATTCTATATTAGCATTAATTTAATTATTTATGCTTTATCGTAAATACCTACACTGTTTTCTACTAAAAATAATTAAACTAACCACCACTGTGGTTGAATTTTCTACATAAGCTACAAAAACGTTCTACATAATTCCCAGTATTTGTCTTAATGCTGCTGCTGAATATATTCTGCACTTTCTTGTGGTGTTCTAATATTATTATATAGAGATGCTTCAATGTATTAATGTGTATCTATACATAAGATATATATTTAATTGCACGACCGTTAACAGGGTGTACCGAGGTTTATACGGAGTGGTACTCCAGTGACATATATTTAGCTGGAGATAAGGTATTTATACGCTGTGTCATTTACATGGTATGGAGCTCAACAAGAAGGATACACATGTCTTCCTCGTTTTATTATAAATGTAAATGATTATAAATCCATTAATTTATATTTAAGCTTAACTGAGCCTGTCATACGTTAAAACATTTATTAGATCAATCGCGTAGGGCTACTAGTAATACACTGATCTATTCCTTCTTCACTTTGATATGGGTGATTTCACAAAGAAGCAGGATTAAATTCAGAGCAGGTCTAGCTTAAGCGAGAATTCGTTAGGTTCGTGCTTTACAAAGCGACTGCATTCCGCTCCTCCGTGTTTGTATTGTGTCGGAAATCGCTGCTCTGCGACTGAACGTGTAATGTTCATTGTAAACAATTTGAACGTAAACCAACATCCAGTCTTCAACAACAGTTGCAGGAAAGGGAATCGGTCCGCTTCATGCTTGCAGCTTCCTGTCGCCCCGCTTTGCATTTCGCTTGACCGCGCGGTTTCCACGAGCATCAATTTCAGCTTCTGTAAAGTATCTGTCTGTTGCAAATATTTGCGTCATTGCCAATGAATTAATAGAATAGTTGTAAGCGGTTTTCTCATTAGAGCTATCTGCATCGTTCCAATAAAGGTGTTCTTGCAAGTTGCGGATAGGGATAATGAGAATGTAATCTCTTTTGTGGAAATAGTTTAACTTTGGTATTTATTAATTTGATTATATTGTTTTATAATCTCATATTACCTAATTACTTATTTTTTTTTAATAAAATACTAGTTACTAACAATTATTCTGCTCTTTTCTAGTTCAATGATTGACTCTTCCATTTTGAAACAGAATAGAGGCAAAATTAAAACCATTGATCAAACTCTATTTGCACTTGAGAAGGGTTTAAAACATTATAACAAAGTGGAAGATATTCAAAATCCCTAGAAAGTTTGTCTCAGTTACTCTGTACTTAGATAGAACCCAAACTCAGTAAAAAATGTGAAGGTTGACAAAAGTTTGAAAGCCAACATGCAACACTTCTATATCTTCTGCACACTTTCGTTTTGATGTAATAATGTTCAACGCTTGCTTTTACAATACATACAAATGCAAATTATTTCTGCACTTCTGTACAGTTCTTACTTTATTCGTATACGACACGCAGCAAAATTCAATTTGCTGCCAGTGCTTTTGTACTCGTACGTGAAATATATTTTGTGTATAATCTATTCTGTGACTTTTTGAATATATATGAATACAAATTTGCTGACCTTTGACTTTTAGCTTGTTGCTTATTGCCTGTCTTGGGAAATGTACACAACTTTACAATTTCAAATTTTGCTGAAGTAGGTATTCACTGGCATAAGAGGTAAGTTATTTACTAAAAAGTTTCTTTATATAAACAAAACTCGGTGACCTAACAATATAATACCTTTTAAATTCTGCATAGGGCCCCTGTTCTGTTTGATAATATTGTAGTCAAGAATAATAAAATTGGAAAGCCTGACTTAAGTAGCGAATTTGCTCATATAAAATAAATTACCGGTAAATTTAATTGAAAGTTCTTCCAACATCCAAACGCTGGAGGACCTTTATTTACGATTATATCTTATTCTTGAGTATAATTCTATAGTTAAGAAACTTAAGATTGCAATTTTATAATAATAATAATACTTATTGTATGATACGTAAACCAGAGCAAGAGAACGGATACAAAACGGAATACTAAAGACATTTATCATAACAGCAGTCAGTGAAGCTTGACAATGAAAATAATATAGTCAGTAGGAAAAATTCCTCAACTCATAAACGAATGAAGAAACACTAAACATTAGAAGTTGGAAAAATGTAAACAAACTCATAAAGCGAGATCAAGAAAACAAAAGAAAAATAGTTTACAAAAAATTCTATGGAATAGAGGTATTTGATAGAAGGTATATCAATTACAATCTCCATAAGAAGTGACTGCAATAGTCAAAACGAGATAATGACATGTACGAACTGACAATAGCGCGAAATTAATAACATATATAAAAGACAAATCACAGTTATTGCACGAATATATAAAACAATAAACAGAAACTAAAAGAGGTATAATAATATCATCACAGATTAGCAAAAAGTAGTAATGTCCACATTAAGGCCTATTAAGTACCTTAAAGTACTAGGACCAAATGAGAGATCAGGAGAAATAATCAACCTGATCGAAGAGGAACATGTAGAAGTTATTGTAGATTTACTCTACATAGTGTCTGAAACAGGTCAACTACCAGAATCTTTATACCTCTATTACAAAAGACCATAGCAAGCAATGTCAAAAATATCGTACAATTTTACTAATGGGTTGAGAGGAGGATTTGGTAATAGAGAGGCCCTATTTATTGTTAAAGCTCCTATGCAGGTGTCCCAAAATATGGTCTTTCATATGTGTTGCTATGAACACATTTTAGTAGCCTTATATTTCAAATAATAATCAATAGTAATTTATAACATAACCAACAAAACACATATTTAGCATAAGAATGCCCAGTAAAGGTAATAATTTATAGTACAGATTTGTAATAAAATAGCGCAGGTCTTGTAAATAATTGATAGTTTGATGTTTTTAGAATAGCTTTGTCTTTGCTCATAAACAAATTAAAATCAGAGTAGGGTTGGAATTTCATTCAACTAAAACAAAAACTGTAAAAAGACAATTGGGGGCAGCATCTTCAAGAGGTTGGTTGTGTTCTTGCCAAGCTCCGCCAATATAACTGATTTTTGTGTTCTATTAAATCCCCAGTTGATTACAAGTTGTGTTTTATTGTGAAAGTGTGTCCTGGGTTATCTGTTGAATGCTGACACAAATCATCAATTTGGTCCAATTTTATAAGTGCGTGTACAATTGCATCGCAAGCAGCGTACGTGTGGTGCAGCAGAGTTCTATAATAAACCCCCCAGCTTCAGTGAAAGCAATCCAAAAGGTAATCGAGGTTGCAGCCGACATCCAGGTAGATTCGAATGCAGCAGGCCGGCAACGAGATCTTGTCCAGGGCATCGTAAAAGTTCCAGGTCGATGCAAATAGTCCGATATTCATCGCAGCAACCATCTAAAGGTCAGACTTGCCATCTGAAAGCTATCGTTTTGTGATTATGTTGGATTGGCGTCGCTTTTGAACGTCAGTTCCGGTAGTGGCGTAGGTAGAAGTATTTTGTTTTGTAACACGGTGTACTTACCTTCAATTACTATTGCATACCAACAGCGTTTACTGCTTGGACATCAACAGTTTAATTAAAATTGAAAATTGTTCTTATATATTGTCAAGACCAAGGAAGCATCTTGAAATATTCAGGGTGCCAACAGGTAGAAATACCATAATTGTAAAATCCCACACTTGCAAAATCCCATTACTTGAAATTGCAACATACAAAGTGCTTACAAATAAATGTTTAATCAGACTTTAGATAATTAATAATAGCAGATTAGCAGTTTAATTCGGTTGTAGCGATCTAACCCTGTCGACAGAGTCATTTCAATAATATAAAAAAATATTAGCCGGGTACTTTACAGAACTTGATGTAATTTAGAGTAATTTAATTAAAAGTGGTCATTAATAGTACAACAATATGTATACACTGTGCCGTGTGAAATGTCATTTAATAAGCTAAACTGTTTCAAAATCGATAAAAATAGATGACAAAGCCTTATTAAACCTATATAAACCGCAAGCGTCTATAAGTATTGGAAATTATATATCGAACAAAAATACCGTAAGCTAGGATATGCGCCAATGATATGTATTCTCACAAATAGTCTTCAATATATTTATACTCAAAAGAACTTCTTAAAAATGCTGTTGCAAAACATAAAAGATGGAATTATTTTTAAGATGGGGCAGGTAGATGATACATTGTTAGGAAGAAAAAATAATAGAGCAACTAATGAGAGCTAATTACGAATGCCATATAAAAGTCAAGCTTCTAAACCCAAAGTAATGGTTAAATAGCAAAAAAATATATATGGACATCGAAATCGATACAAAGGACAAACTGAAGAAATGAATAAACACAAATCATTTAGGATATGTGTTCAATCAGGATGTATAGTAAAAGCGCCCTTCAATAGCTCAAGAAATTGTTAAGCTAGGTTGAAATTTCACGCCGCCACTGGTTCGTCAATCTATAGGATGGAGGGAACAGCGAAGCTCGTAGCGCCAAGTTAGGGAATGAAGCCCAACCTAACTAGGGCAATTGAATTCAATCCCAGCCTTTGTGCTTAATAGCCTGATCTTTGAGTAAATGTGTCGCTTTGGAAAATTTTTACCATGCCAATTTTGATCAACTACGACCTTTGTAGGATACGTGCAGCTCCCCAAGGTGCAGTATACCATCTGAAATTCAGAAATCTTGTTTCGTTGACTGCCGGCGAATTTCACACCGATGCCTATACCCTTTATTATTTCTCAGTCCTCGAGACAAATCCCGCTGTTAGCGCGTAGATCGACAGCGAGACTTGTAGCCAGTCATCCGATGAAGGAATTTGATAAACAGATGAATTCCGAAAAGTTCTGGCATCGTATCGCGTGTAGAACAATGCCAGTTTGCCCGTCGACAATCCCTGTCCATTTTGGTGTGGCCGTCAAGTACTACTTCCATTTTCGAACCCGCAATTCGCAACAAACGTTTGATTTTTGCGACGTTTCGTCGATTGAATTGACTGCATGTGCTATTTACCGCAAATTTTGAATACATACTAAGCTAGGTTTGCATGCGTAAATTTCCGACAATTATATATGTTTTTCTGCACCAGTTAATCTAAAGTATCTTTGCATGTGCAATAATTGTTTCCCAGGCGAACACGTGTGAAGAATTTGCTTATCGCGCAACCTGACATCACGAGCAGCAGGTAGAATTCTTAGGGATTATTTGTTGCGGTTGTGGGCTCCTGCTGGGGTCCAATAAATTGTGCTTTTATCTCTGTTATCCTAATAAAGTTTTTAAATTTACTGTATGATTTTAATGAGTTAGGTAACGTGCACTTACGCGTTTTCTTGCAGAAAGCTTAGAAGTAGAGTACTTAGTATTTGCAGCTGACTACGGAGACTTGCCATCCCTAGTATATCACCCGCAGACAGAACACCAAGCATCTTTCCAGGTGCAAAATGGAAATTCACGATAACGCCAGTGTTCAGCTCTTTTGGGAGGCAGCTGTAGTAAATTGCATAATCTATTTAGTTCAGTATCTTGTCTATTCATCCCATTTCTTGCATCGCTGTTAAGTATGCTAAGTTATTGTAAGAGATACTGTAGTGTTGTAGTGGCTCGGGTCTGTGCAGTGATCGTACATTTTAAGTATCAATCGTTAAACCGTCAGTCAGGCTTTTCTTCTCTTAACTTTCATAAGAGTTGTTTTTAGGGGATAGCTTTGCTAGCACTAAGCATAACCCTTCGTAGCACCAATTTCCCCTTTATCGTCTGCTCTGTCTCTTCCCTTTGGAGTTGGTTGCAGAATATTCCGTAGAGTTGATCAGATTCACTGGCATTCACTACGTGGATGTGGGGACAGGAATTTGGTAGAAACTGCGCATGCGTTACCCCATATAAACTTTTTAGCGATATAGTAATCAACTAATTATAATGAGATAGTAATTAGTTACACGAAGTATGCTAAAAGTCAGTGTTACAGTATAAAAGTAATCGTCTAAATATTTATTTTAAAATATAGATCATAGAACTCAAGTGATCACTAAAATATTTAATTACATTTAAACCACTTGTTCCAACTCAATGTCATTCTTACATACTAACTACACGCTACCACGGTAACCAAAATGACATGAAAACATTGTTGGCGCAGCAGATCCGCTAAATAATGTGCTGTAACAATATTAGTTTTGCTGAATACTGAAATACAACTGAATGGCTGCTGTATTTGTTCGTCTAAAACTGGGTAAATGGCGAATATTTGCTGATATGATTTTAGTGTAAACAGTTTATTCACACATCTCGATACTTTAGGAAAACGACCTTGGATGGGTTTATTAAATCGAGTGTAAGTCATTGACTATGACAACAATTGTGAAATAAAGCCTTTCGTCCCAGGATTTGACATAAATTATAAGCAGATGTTGATTTAAAGGTCTTCAAGTTTCAGGTAAAGCTGAAAAATTCAAATGTTACTTGGAACTGTTATTCAACACATTGCTATTTTATGCGGGGATTCTAAACAAGTATCTAGATTTACTTACAAGGCGATTTGGAACTAAATACAATATATAATAAATACACAGTGATGCTGGATAGAGCCTTGTGCATACTCTTAAATTCTCACTGTGTAGTTTAGGTAGTTTAATTGAAGGCTTAGATAAGCACGATATTTATGGTGAGCTTACAATGGAACTCAGTTATACAAAAGTTTTTAGCAGTGGAATGTGGAACATTTCCGATAGTTCGAAATGAGCACTGCCGCGATGTTTGTGGTTTCAAAGTCGCGGTTAAGAATTGGCCGCGAGTCGGATCGATTTTAAATATTCCGGGCACACCCCAAACTTCCTTCCTTTTGTATTAGCGCGGACTTTTTCTCGTTAAACCATAATTAAAATAAATTTACAGCGCAGTACGTGGAGCAGGCAGCAAAGTTTGTGAGTAAACTGCCAAGCACTCGCCTTAATAATACCACCTAGCTGAAGTTTTAAATGGTTTTTCTGAATGGCGGCGATAGCGAATGATAAGCCTAAGAATTAAGCAATTTGTCGGACTTTTTAGAATGCCTGCCCCGTTTTGTTTTCAATCGTTTTGTTCGAATGACAACGAAATTAATTTCGCCAATTGAAAAGTTTCCCGGACCGCGGGTCCTCGCTTTTCTGATGCAAATTGTTTATTACAGGGTGATCATTTCTTATTAAGGGGGCTGTATGTGGTGGACGTATTTTTACGAAAATAGTCGAGCTCAGATATAAAATTTAGGCTTCTGCACTACAGGTTACGTGGGTGACAAAAATCCTGCTTAATGGCATGTATGAACAAGTATTATGCGATTTAATGCAAACGGCACTTCGAATAACTGAAAACTGGTGAACGGAACACTCCTTGTCGATAAACCAAACTAAATTGGAAAAGGTTCTGTTCACAAGAAAAAAAGGAGGAAAATAGAAGTCTTCAGAGCACTATAACTTTTTTAAATATCGTTAACTTTTTCATCCGAAGACAAGTATTATATTTTCCAAAAATCTGAACTGGGGAAAACACACTAACAAGAATTGAAAAAGCAGTGGTCGCTTTTTGACAATGTCGAATAGCGATAGGCAGATTTGTAATGTACCCGGAAAGCAATGCACATTCTAGACTTTTGCTTAATTACTTTGGAAATTCCTTTAATATTGCCGCAAGGGTAGTCAAAATGCAAGGGTCCAATTCATACTCAAGTATATAGACAGAGAACATAATAAATATAAAGTTTCTATTAGTTTTGCTATTACATTCCAAGTCTTAAACTAAAAGTAATTTAGTAACGTATGTAGAATGCTAGAATAATAAATAAAAATGTATTCGGGTTGTATTGATGCAAGTCTGCTCCTGGGAGATCTGCAACCAACCATACACGGAGTATGTTTGGTATGTGGCAGTCCTAGGAACGGTCGCCGCCGAATATTTCCACAACGCTTCTAGTTCACGTAAATTAAACATTAAAACATAGAATATGAGAAATAAATTATAAAGTTTTCATATTACGTAAACTCTCAGCAGGGGTAAAAACAAAAACCCGAAAAGTTCCCAACTGATCTGTGTCCGCCACATCCCGTATTTACCAAAAATCACCCCCAGCTCGTACATTGTGCTTGTTTTTCTAATTTTTCTCTTAGGTCGTTGTTTAAACGTGAAAAGTTTATAGAACCAAAAATATTTGTTATTAAATTTTACACAAAAAATACTATATTGATGTTTTGGCTAATCCCCATCCAATTCGCGCAAATAGCGTTTAAATTTAAAGGTAGTAATTAGTGCGCTGGTAGAAATCAATAAGATAAGGTTTTAAGCGCAGAGATTTTACGTACTTTACGTATTCTACGCATTATAACATACAGTGGTACATAATATTCGGTTTGTACCAACTATAAGCAACCTACCTTTAGAAGGACAACACATAACACCGACTAGCTCAATTCTCCTCTGCGATACGGGTATAATAAATGTGGGATTTTTGCTTACTTCACTTTTGCATAAAGGTTTTAGGTTCACACTAAGAAAGAAGTATTGGGTGCCAACAATTTTATTAAATTGTAATTTGTAAATAATAAATACATAAATGTCTTATGATATCCAATCATGCATTTAATGGTTATGATCTAGTTACGATGGCAATTTATAAATCTCACAGTATACGGAAATATTGAATTGAAGTTATATTAGTTTGGGGATCAAGTTATTCACTTAAATATAAGTTTTACTCAAAAGGGTTTCTTTTTTAAAAAACTCTATGCGCATAGGTGAGATAAATTAAACAGCTCTTTATATCCTCTTAACATATTTTTGATCGCGAATACATTTCGTTCAATGTTCTATGTATAACTCAATTCACACCTCCAAAGTATAAGAAATATCCATTGTTTGACACATATTTATGCAGTATACCATTAAACCCTAAATGAAGTTTTATAAACCTAACCTGTGGTCATTTACTCGGTTTAGTCTTGGTGTTTTCTACAGGAAAAGTAATTGAATTTACTTGTTACGTTATGAGTAAGTTATTTAAGGTAAGCTAAATTGTATGTTTCCTTCAACTTAAAATGTTGGCATACTTCAGGTTGCTGCTTAACTGAAATGCCTGCTACAGGACTCCGCGGGTTGGAACCAACCAAATAGGGAAGCAAGTGGTATTATGCAGCCAGGAACCGTTGGCTCGTTTATCGAGTTGTATCTCTGGTTAACAGGAAGCATTTCCGTCGCAGAAATAATGAAGCTGGGTTTGGGGCGTAGGATTCTTAACGATACTTAATTCTGGTTTACTACCATAGTCGATTCTAGATTAGCCACTCAAAAGGCTTCTCAGAGGTGCCTTTCATCCTATCTAACTCGAATCACTGCATTCAGCACCAAAGGACAATCAAGAATTGCAAGAGAAGTAAAAATCTGAATTGAAGATAGAAACATCAAACATCTATCAGAATAAATAATAATTACCAATCTATGTACCTACTAGTTAAATCATAACTGCTTTTTCTATAATTATTACTAAGGCGAAGGTATAAAAATCTATTCGCCTGAAAAACCATTACAATATCATTGAATGCAGAATTAGATTAATTGCAATCTTACAGATTGGGGCCTCAAGTTCATGAATCCATGAGCTGAGAAATAACACTCAACTTATTCCTAGCTGGAGGCTATCAAGACCAAATTTGTTTTTATTACAAAATAGGAAACGGCTTTTCTCTTTTATTTTTTTTATTTCCAAATTAGCCCTCTGTTTAAAAACAATTAATGATTATGCAACCTGCATCTCTTCCAAGTATAATAAGTTGCATAACTCTCAGGTTTTGTTAATTAATGCATTTTAGTAGCACTGACTGTGCAATGCTACAGGTTAATAGAGTCGAGTTCCACAAATTGAAATACATGAGTGAAAAGAGTGGGGACACGTATGAGCAACCAATTTGGAAAATTCTATGTGTTCTGTTCTTTAGTTTGAAGTTTGACTTTGTGCGGTACTGTGTTAGTGTATTTCAATCCTTTAAATACAGTAATTGGCATGTTGTTACAGGACGAAAGTGCGTTTAGTTTTTGCAAAATGGAAACAACAGGTGATTGTTTCATATGCAATGAGTGGAATACTTCACACCATATGACGCTGTATGTAGTAAAAAATAATTAAATTGTTATCTGTTCCTCCTTCCGAAGAAATCGCTAGTTGCAGAAATATAGATATGCAAACTTTCCACAAATCGAAAAATGGCATTGAACAAATTTTATTCAAAAGCATGTGCACAGAGGATGCTTTTAAAGGAGCTGGAACATCTTCAAGACAGGACTTTGTATGAATGTATGGAAAATCTCTACAGTTTATTTATGGATTCCGTGACGTGTACTTTACCACATACAAAATCACAAATTCTTACCCTACAGTTCCTCAACCATCTTCCGACCGATTTAAGCACCATATTTAGAATTTTGAATCATGCTGCAGAAATTTAAAGCAAACTGGAGCAAACAACATGTATGGTTACGTTTCATCAGCCGCTCTATTTGAAAGCAAGAGATATAGTTACTGCGGAAATCGACAATGAAAAACTGACGAACGTTGTTAGCTAATTTTAATTCGTTGGTCAATCTTCCATAAAATTTACTTATGTACACTCTGGTGCGATTGCCGGCGGCCAGCTTAGTCGAAGAAGGTGTCACAGGTCTTTAAAGGATTAGTCGGTAGAACAAGACAAGAGATAAATGTCCAGCGCGCCAACGAATTTTTATCAAATAACGGCGAGTGCACCCAGGTGTTCAAACGAGGATTCGTAAACTCAAATAGCTTAGACACAAATACAGTTCCTGAAAGAAAAGCTTCAACAGGTAGCCGTAACTAAATCAAACCCGCATAGCTGGCATAATCACAGTATAGTTTCAAATAAATCAGAATAAAAAATAACAATATATATTCAAATCAGAACCGTAGGATGCCGCACATTACTATACTTACAGTTTTACTCAAAAGTTTTGCAATAGTAGTATTGCACACATTAAAATAAATCGACGGGCAGGCCATAATTACAGCATAAATTTTTGATGTTGCTTGATTTCGAAAGGAACGCAATACGCGTTCCAGATGTGGGCTCAAGGTCAACGACCCCTCGGCTTCCCAGAACCGTTTGGCCCAATTTCGTATAGAAGAAACTGGTGGCCAAGGGGATGTGCAACACGACGGCAGGGACAATTTAGACCTGGAGGTGGGACTCCGTGTCGGGTCCTTCCTGAGCTCTAATAGATCACTCAGCAGGGGTTAAAACGGCCCCGAAGATCCAAAACACCAGCCCAGGATCGCATAAAGCAACCACCCGTACAAGCGATAGCCAACTGTAATTAATGCCTACATCGGCCCTCTGGTACTAGCTGCCTGGACAAAATTCCAGGCATATGCGAAACACTCGGTAGCGTAAAAACTCCGCCAAATGGAGTGGGATTAAACTTCCCTAATAACGAAATTCGGGGACTTGAAACCGCTCCAACAGCTTAAGCAAACTTCACACAACCAAAAACTAACGGCAACCCATCAATAAAAAAAAATTTGAATTTTAATATTAAGTTTTCATATGTGAAATTTTGAAAAATATTTAAAAAATTTAAAAATTAAATTTTAGCTAAAGTTAAAAAATAGGGGTTTGCTGGCCTCGAGATTGTTCAGTTAGCTAAAAATAAGGCACTCCAAAATCTCATTGAAATATTATTTAATTTCCGAAAAATAGCACTTTTTGGATTTTGAAAATTTCGAGAAACTTTATTTTCTAAATAAGTAAAAATCACTCAGTATATATTCGTATGATACGGGCTAAATAGGTTTTTAGACAAGCACAAATTATTGGCCTAAAATGTTTTTCGAAAAATCAAAAAATTTTTTTTTCCATATTATGCCGACTTTTTGGTGTACAGTGTGTAGATATCTACATATAACTTTCGCAGCAATTCCAAGAAAGTAGGCGTGGCGCTAACGCGTGAAATACAAACTGAGCAGCCAAAGACAGCAGAACCGAACAGATGCGTAACAATACGAAATAAATACGACAGATCTCGAAATCAAATGGCGGCGCGAATAAATCGTAACAACTTTGTTGTCAGATTGGGAGGTTTTCATTTATTAATGTCTTACCTCGGTCCGGTTGGGTATATTATGGGCAGCAGTGAACTTTCTGAATTGTGGACAACAATATATGCATCAGCTTCAATACCCCATATGCTTTCTGGCCACGCATATGCTCAAGCAATACGAGCACATCTTCTTACATATTCTATTCTGTCTAGAATAATCATTGAAGAAATTTCGATAGACAAACCTGACAAAAAACGTCTGCAAGAAAATCTAGCAACTTTCAATGATTTTCTAATAACTTTTGGTTCCATGAAGGACGACACTTTCGTAGAAAAAATTAATAATGAATTCATCGAGCAAATCCGTAAAATGCGAGGAAGAGGCAAAACAGCTCAACTTTGGTTACACTACCTACTCATTGCCATACATTTCATTCCGGCGGAATGTATGGGAAATTGGACGCTTCACTTAGGTTGCGTGAGAGCCGTGCTGCCAATTTTTCAAGCAACCGGACACTTTCGTATGCGTATGGAAAATGTGGTGTGGTGTATGGTCGGATATGACAATCGCACAAACGTTGATAAAAAACGTGAAAAGCGTTGGAGACATTACTCACGGGAGAGGCTTTACCGAAAGCGTCCTAAATAAATAGATTTATGGGCTACCAGTGGCTTACCACGTATGCGAGGCTATAGAAGAATTATGGTCAGATAGATAAAAAAGCAGTAATCAACACGTCGAACTTCGCGATGGAAGAATAGAAATATACGAAGAAGATGTATACTTTCGCTTAAGCACCACTGTACATTCATCGGGACCGAAAAGTTTATTTCACTTGCAAGTGGACTTGTTCCAGATGATAACGTTGACTGTTACAAAGCGAAGGCGATTGGAAAAAAGTTGATGGAAGGATTGATTAAAGAAGGTACCGCATTTGGAGATTTGAAACTTAAACGTTCAAACATGACAAAGTCAATCTCTTCTACTACAAACTCGGTCGCAATTAAAGACAATGTAATTCAAATTGATACGACGTAGCTATTACAGAGGATAATCTGCACAGTTCATTCTCCTAACGAATTAAAAACGTGTTTCAGTTTTGAACGCACCTCGGTGCCGGTTTCCTTGTTTGACAAAAAAGGAGTAATGAGAAAAATAAAAAAGACGTCTCTATATGAAATGTTTAACAAGGTTCAGAAACGACCTTTTAACTTTAACTCGTTTCATAAAATATTAACTTCTCGAGAGAGTTTCTGTGAGAACCCACATATACTGGTTTCTCGCAACGCTTTCAGAACTATCCCTTTAACTTTAAATGCCATTTTCCAGAGTTGGATGGAGATTAGTCAAAATGACAATCTAACCTTTTTTGTGTATAATTTAATAATAAACATCTCATTTTCTATACATTTTGCGAATCGGAGCAACGGTTTACAAAAAATGTTTTTCAAAGTGTAACCTATATACGCTAGGGGTGAGTTTTCGAGAAAAAGGGAATGTTGCGGATACGCACTGGGTGGGAACTTTTCGGGCTTTTGTTCTTACCCCTATTGGGAATATATCTACGTGAATTTGAAAACTGTATAAATTATTTGTTCTAAAAAGTACTATTTCCGTGTACCATTCACTCAGTGGTTCGGCAAAGCAGTCGAAGAAGCCCTTGATGGGGGTCATGTTGCTTCAGAAATAGCTTTGTTCAGTTAATTATTTCTGTCAGAATATAAGTAATGTCATTTTGACAAGTTTAGTATTTGAATTGCATTGTTAGAAGTTGCGTTTGCGTTATTAAATACTGAGTAAATTGTTAAGCACAACCTAAAAAAGTAAAAATATGGCCGCCATTGCCGTTCCTTCTAAACCAAAACGTATTTTCGACTGATTTGTGGTTCAGCTCTGGCGATTATGGAGTTAAACATGACAGCACCGAATGGCTCCGTTGGTTTACATTAGGTAACCAATTACTACTAATACATTTCTATAGGTTGAGGTTCTCCTCTAGGTTGAATCAGGCAGTACTGGTATTAAACGGTCCTTGTATAAATTTTTTACGGCACTCGAAGCGACGACATATGCTTTTACCTTGTAAAAGTTAAATCGCTAGGACGAAGCTTTGCCGGACTCGTGGTGAAATTGTAGGTCGTAGCCAAAACTGTGGCTTCCTGCTCACGGTACTCTAGAACCTCGGTGATGACAAAAAACGTCGCTTTGTACAGTTAGGTCTTACTCTTAACTATTTTTGGCGGTTTTACGTCACTTGCGAATGATGGCATTCTGTAGAGGTTTACATCGGCATTTTAAATTTTTTTTTTAAATCTCACCGGCATGCATATATGTAATCTGCAGACGCATAAGGTATTATGACAACTGTTCGGCTACAATCGGTAATTGATTAATATGGAGCCAATGAAAGTTTAAGTAAAGTGCAGACACAGAGAGGTATTAGACGTCTGCAGTTTACTTAGTGGTTTCGCTTTGACTTGCTATATCGTATTAAATGTACCGTCTAAAATTACTATAAATTATTGAAATATAGAAAGTATGCTCCCAAAAGGCTAGGAGTACAATTTGTAAACGACACAACTGTTTGATTAAATCTAACTACCAATGATGAAGTTGAGGTTAGCTTCGCATGTTTATCTTTCGACCAACCGACCGAAAAAATGCCGGTAGATATACAAACTGTATCTAACCAAATTTAGCGCTTACAAAATGTAATTTTTCGAAAACAGTTAAAAAAATCTGGTCTGATACACGCACACAACTTCCTCTTACAGTGATTTTATAATTAACCATAAATTTGATTTTTTATTTTTAAGCATTTGTCAAAAATTTTCAAAAATTACAAATTTTACAGAAACCGTACAAAATAGAGCGTTAGTTGAAGAGACAAATTTTCTCTAAGATTCTCTGCTGAATTAAAAATGTAATAATATAGCGGGTGTTATATTTAAAATATGAATTAATAAAAAAAGAAAAAGAAACAAAAGAAACCTATTTTAGAGGTATTCAACTGAAAAATCACCTATCTCACATCAATACACATTAAAAATGTAGTAAAAATGCTTGACAAAATCGTTAGAGCCGTTTTTTTTAAATCGAAAAATAACTGAAAAATCACAATAGTAAAAACACCATACTTCCGGTTATGCGATTTTATTCAAAAACTTTCTGAGGCATCTAGATAGTACACAAAACTTATACATGAAGTTTCAACGTCATACCTCTTTTCGTTTTTGAGATATTCTGTTAACACACAGACTCACACACACAGACAGACAGACCAATGAACCAAAACATGTTTTTTGGGTTCAGAGGACTCTAAAACGTGAAGATCTGTTGAAAACTCAATTTCGAATTATTGTAAAAGGTGCCATTTTAATTTTATTTTTAGTGGATGAAGTGATTCATTTTCGCATACACAACAGGACGCAAACTACTTTTACGTTCTAAAACGCGTCCAGCAACGTTTGAATTAATTTATTGAATAAAATGGATCATGATATTTACCAATTTATTATTTTAACTTAAACAGTTAGTTTTAACCCTATAATTATACTAAAGTTAATAATTACTATATGTAATTACATTGAATTCCAGTTACAAGGGATCACTATGCAAAAAATAACGTGAGCAACACATATGAAAACAACTTTTTTTACTCATTTGTAATTGTTTTTGAATGACTACATGTATTCACATACACTTTCCGATGGCTATCCCACACGTGTGTTACATACTATTTTTCCTGCGACGGTTTCGCATTCTACAACAAATTTAATCTTTTAATTTGACATTTGTTAAAAAGTTGTCCGTTTTAGCCAATCATAGTATGATTCTTACATGAGAGTGCAAAAAGTGAGTACTTTCTGCACTGTCGTAGCATATTATTATACTAGGTAAATAAGAGGGCCTATATTGTAGCACGAGTAGTTTTGGGGCATGATGTGCGCAACGAGGAGTGCTCAAATAGAACTAGAGCTGCAATGAATTTTATTCAACGACGATAATACACTAATTTTATTAACTTTCAACAAAAATAATCAAAAACTTTTAATTTTGACATTTCATAAATATGACAATCTGTCAGTTGTCTGAAACAATGTTTTTCATATGAAAACAACAATACAGAAACAGTGTTTTGATAGACTCCATCACAGCGGTGTTATAATAACCACATTAAAACATTAATATACGTAAATAATATCTGTATTTTTCGTCAAAAGATAAAAGTATAGTTTTTTTTTGAGGGATGAAGATTTGTTCACGAGCAGCGTCATGATAATTTTACGAGAGAAAAATTTTATCGCAAGAAGTAAATGTTAGTTTTTCTACGAATATAAAAAAATAAATTTACATTATGTATTGGAAAAACTACAAATGAATTTAGAATCTGACCGTTTTTGGCTTACTTAATATAGCCGTAATAAACAAAATAGCCACCATTCTTGCGAGTAAACAATTGGTTATTTATTAATTTCCATAGCAACGTGCACTTTCATCTGTAGAGTGAAATAAAACTATTACTCTCGTAAAAACAATCACTTTTTGTACAACCGTCATTACAAATTACATTTTTATTCCAGGTAACTACACATATATATGTCAGAATTAATATTATGGGAGAGCACCTTAAAAGTACACACTTTTAACACGTTAAAAATACTTAGTAAACCAATATTTGTCAGGTAACTAAGGAAAATCAATAACTTTCAGTTGTTCGACAGCTCGATATTTTGAAAAAATCTAGTAAGGCTTTCTGTATTCTAATTATTAAAACTAATTATTAAACTCATACCTCTTTCACGAATTTGCAGTTTTATTAACGAGGGCAAAGCCCAAGTTTAACAAGTAAATAAGTAAAAAAAAAGGTTGTTTTCATACGTGTTGTACACATTATTTTTTTGCATAATAATCGCTGGTAACTCGAAATTTGCCCGAAAAGCAGTCATATTACAAACGTGCAGTAACGTCCGAAAATTCTTATATCAAAATTAGTTAATAGAATCAAATTACCCCTGACCAAACATCTCTCGTTTAATTGGAATAAACCGAACATTTCAAGAGAAAACACAATACTAATAAAAATCTGGTGTGATACACTCACACAACTTCCTTTTACAGTGATCTTATAATTAGTCAAAAATTTCATTTTGAATTTTTAACCATTTGTTAAAAATTTTCAAAAATTACAAATTCTACAAAAACGGTACAAAATCGAGTGTTAGTTGAAGAGACAAATTTTCTCTAGAATTTTAAGGTGAATTCAAAAATGTAATAATATACCGGGTGTTTTATTTAAAATAGGAGTTAATAAAAAAAATAGAAAAAAAAAACAAAAGAAACCCACTTTAGAAGTATTCAACTGGAAAATCACCTATCTCACATCAATACACATTAAAAATGTAAGAAAAATGTAAAGTTTAAAAAAAATCGTTAGAGCCGTTTTTGAAAAAATCGAAAAAAACTGAAAAATCACAAGAGTAAACACCTACTTCCGGTTATGCGATTTTCTTCAAAAGCTTGCTGTCTCATCTACATAGTACACAAAACTTATATATGAAGTTTCAATGCCATACCTCTTTTCGTTTTTGAGATATTCTGTTCACAGACACACAGACACACAGACAGACAGACAGACCAATGAAAAAAAATATGTTTTTTGGGATCAGGGGACTCTGAAACGTGAAGATCTGTTGAAAACTCAATTTCGAATTTTTGGGGTGAATCCAATACTTCCTTTATAGTAGTAAAAGGAAGTAATAATAGTGGCCAAGGTGCATGCGTAAAATGCAGACGCATTATAATTCAACACGTCTGCAGTTTACTTCTGTTCTGATTGGCCGTACGACTTCGGAAAAAACGATGTGATGGGTTATACCTTATGCGTCTGCAGATTACGTATATGCCACCGGGATCGGGGATCGAACTCTAGACCCTTAGATCAGTAGCCAGAGTGCTTAACTACTGAGCTATGGAGCCTGGCTTCTGCATGAGTTACTTGCCGTTAACTTTAAATATTTTGTGAAGTGGTACAATAAGGTTTTGTACGCTTAAATTATAATCAATTTTGAAACGTACTTTAGCAAGTGAGCACGTTATGGAAAAAAATTGGAATATATTGCTTTCCTCTGTATAATTATTTCCCCGAGGTCGTCGCCTAGCCTCCCTCATAACGCGCAGATAGAACACTTGGGAATTGTTTACAAGCCTTCTTGTGGCTGCAGCTGCAAGACGGATTCGCTCAAATGTAATATAATCAATAGTATCCTAATAAAATTCTTTGAAATGTCTTGTATTATTTTCATTTGCAAAGTACAATGCAATTCTATATGCAGGTAAGTAGATACTTCTAAGGTGCATAAATGAGGTAAGATCCAAATCCCGAAGTGGACGCCGTACCAGATTTCCTATGAGGTTATCCTATTCGAATTTCCATTACTTTCTGAGCTTTAATATTAGGTGGCGCTATGAAGTGACATGAAATTATCTATGCAACGCCGATATCTATCAAGGTTCAGTTAATTTGATTTTTATAAGTGAACGCTTGCTTTTATCTCAGTCTATAACCCGCCCCCATTCCAATGAGCTACTGAGCACCCAATGTGCTTGTTATATGTCGCAATCGGCGATTTACCAATATCAAACTTATAGTCTATTGATTGTTGAAACCTTACGGAAGAGGAAAATGTTAATTTATCCCGAGTCTACTAGGTTCTCGGGGAAAATTGCATTACTATTTTGTATTTATTGTAGAAGAGTAACTTGAAAACCCTTTAACCAGGGAAGATGTATTGAAGAAGCTGTCTTTTCATACGGTTCGGCGTAGTGGCATATACCTGACGTGATTTCTGATATAGGGCGAATGAATTTTGCTGTATGCAGTCGACGGTGTGGCGATGTCTTCCTTATTTAAAAATCTCTAATAATAATAAAAATTATTACGAAAGTTACGATTCAATTTGGAAATACCCTAAAGAAATTAAAGTAAACTTCTTCTTTGTACACAATAGATGGCCGGAACTATAGCTTTTCTTGGTCAATAATTTTTTTCTTTTATATTCTGTTTGTTCCAACCCTTTAACTCGGTCTATTTTTCCTGATTTTTTTATTGAATGTTCTTCCTAACAATGCATTTACTGATTCCACACTCGTTTGACAGAAAACACCACTGGTTAGCTTTCCTGCTTTTACATTCTCTTGCTTTGGACAGATTTATCCCCATGCTCGTTTGTTCCATTCACGATCCAGCGAATGAGGTTATCTTCAACTGGAAAACTGAAGTATTTAGCAGGAGCCTTATTCTGTTACTAGTAAATGTAAATGTTTTTAATCGTGATTCACCAGCAGAGATATTTTTGTTAATTATTCGAGTAACGTTATACCGAGTTTTATGTTTCAGAGTATAATTTTCTGTTTTCTTTATTTCATTTTCGTCAAAATAATGTATATTTTGAAACAAATAACAGAGAGAAATTGGGGTTAACATCAATATCACAGCTGTAATAAGTTTTACTATGCACTGCCATAATGGATACTTTTACGTGTACCACACGACTGCTAACGGGTTAATGTGTTGTCCGTTTTTCACTGTCACGAGACTGTGTTGATGTATTGCTGTTTGTTTGTCGGAGAGTATTTTTCCAGTTTTGAATCTTACTCTTTTGCAGTAATGCCATACTTTGGTGGTAAGCGATCTGAAACTTAATACCTTGTAAAAAAATCACTTCGGTGCTATTTTGTACGTTTTCCAAATTGTTTATATCGCCAATGTGGCTGTTATGTAGTATTTCATCTATTTAACTCTACTACGGTGGCTCTCGCAAGCACTAAACTTTCCAATAAACAGGTCTCCTATTATAAGTTTGTAATTATCAGTCCCCTCCACATCTATCCTGCATTTCCTTCTCCTTTCAACATGCTTTGCCACAGTACACACTCTTGTATAAGAAGCATTAACAAGTTTCTCAAAGGAGGATGGCATACCCTTGCAGTATCTAAACATATTCCATCGATTACATAGAACCTATAGCAAAAGTAACAGTGTAAATACAATTCTCCTAAATTACAATGTGACCTTACTTTGCGCGTGGCTGTTTGCAGTAAGGACCGCTGCAACATTTGTGTACGTACGTACACTGCCGCTTTTTGGCTTTTTGGTTCATATGGGCTATTAGAGCGAGCGCATGGGCGCTTATCTTAGTTCAGCGGGTTATTTTGGATTTGGTACCAGCAGCATAAGATCAAATCCGAGTTTATGTAATTTGAAAATTATGTGGCATATGCGACTACATATGAGTTTTTCTCAAAATTTTTCTGGATTCTCCTTTTGAAATAGGTTTAAAAATATTCAAAAGTTTCAATTATTTTGCTATTGTCACTGAAAACATATTTTTTCACAATTATTAATGATTCTGAAGAAATTGTTTGGAATTTAATGCTCTTATTTACTGTGCTTCTATTTTGTAAGATTAATATATTTTGGGGTTGATCTACACGAAATTGTGCACATAAACTCAAAAATTAACTTCTTTTTCTTCTGAGTTTTCCTCTTGGTTTACACTCTTTCTACATTCGTTACTGTTCTGTACTATGTGAGGCAAACGTATATAAATTTACCAACTTAACACCATCTAAAATTTGATATAAAGGATACTCAAGTCATGCAAGCCGTGAACTAACGAAGTAAACATGTCTCAATTAGATGGTGATAGATTAGATAGATAGATTAGTGAATTTATTTTATTTTAATGGTGGAGATAAGTATTATCATACAATGAATTTATTATAGAAATTGTTGCAATTCGAAATTAGCTGTAGATTCGTGCCGTTTCAAAATGTACACCCTACCATTTACATTTCAATTTAGAAAATGGACTTGCTGGGGTTTCGAAGTAAATTCCACAAGATATATACTGTAATGGTAACATCTCAAGACTGCTAGTTTGTTTGTGAAAGTTAATCCTTAGGTAGGAGATTATTTATGGAAGTATAAAATAATTAATTATTAAAAGTATAAGAGTGAATTTATGTAGTAAAAGAACAACATAACTGATTTATTTAATGAATAACAGATTGCTAGCGCACTCGTCCTAATCGAACCTAAGCGCAATGGACATTCGTGACACCACAGCAAAAATATTCGACATAACTTTGAGTACTCATGGTATTATGAGTAACTATTTCTTTTTTTTCTGGCATACCTTCTGACTTAACATTAACTGTATTTTTTTAGATCATCCGTGACTTGTCTGGTGGGGGAAATTTTTTTACTGTATAGAACTTTAAAATAATCTAAAGCGATCTTTAACACTTCGTCTTTGTCTCTCTATGTTGTCTATACATATGTTTTTAATGCGAATATAACCTTTTTTCGTGTTTTTGTTCTTCGTAAACGCTCCATAAATTTGTTTTCTTCGATTATTGGTTCTATTAAGTCTCCTTTATCTCTTCTTATGTGACCTCGAACCATTATTCGAATCAGATTAGTTATTTCTACGTGTATATATTCTAAGGTACATCTTTCCCTGATTTAATAATTTCTTTTCGCTTTTCTATCATCTTCGTTGTATTTTCCCTAATATTGCTTTCTTTAAATTTTTGATGATTTACTAAGCACATGCTAACTTTTGTAATTGTAGATGTCAGTATTGTATTTATTTCTCCTATATTCTTCTCTTGGGTGTTGGAATGTTTTTGCAATTCGTATTTGGTTCTATTTTGGCATTGTACGTTTAGGTGTCTTCGTTCTTTCTGTTTTTGTACTTTTTCATTCACGCACTTATTAGGCTGTAGGCACTTTCAGCATTTGTGGAGAGTATATAGTATATTTGATTTTTGGTGTTTGCATCTGCGGATATCCATGTCCAGCTTCTGTACACTTTTTTAATCAAAGAATGTGTTCATGGCCAACAGCTTTTATATCACTAGGATTTCCATCGATCTTTCCTTCCTTTAATGCGATAGTTCTTTGAGGTGTTTGCTATTATGTTTGCTGCGTTTTTTCGCGTTTCACTATTCTCTTATCTGTGCTGATGGTTCGTATAGTTTACAGTTATTTGGAGTCAATCTCGTACCTGCCCCAGAAACCGTGAAGCAGCCTGTTGAGACAGAATAGGATTCTGGAATTTAATAAATACCCATCTGGGGTAGCAGTTCGGAGGTTGGGATTTTCATGGTGCATTATTTAGAGGGGTTTAGTATATAAAATGTTTGTAACACGTGTTGGCGATTTGGACTAGCATTACGAAAAGATAGAACGGAGGGCGGGGGGGATAGAGTTAGGGGCGTGATTTCTCATGAAATTTGTAGGTTGGGAAGCCAAGAAACGTGTGGGCAAGGTTACTAGTCCTTGAAGTAGATGTGTCCTCTACCGGGATCGTAAGAGAGTACCTACCAACTACCCTCTAATAGTTAATGTCAGGTAATTATAATAAGGAAGAAGAAACCGCTAAGAAGTGACTGCATTTAATCTAGAAAGTTTGAAGCACTTGTACCAAACACGACTATCTAGTAAATTGAGATAAAAGATTTAAGTGTGGGAGGAAATGCCAATACGTTAAAGAAAATTATACTGAAACCTGCAGAGAAGGCGCTAGGTCCATATGGTTTTGCAAAAACGTGAAGGCCTTCTTCGTGATGCAGTGAGATAGAGTGACAGAATTTGTTATATATAATGTGTGCCCTAGCAACAAAGACGATGATAATAAAATTGAATACAAACAACAAACTAGAGAACTGAAACAAGAGGTAGTAATTAAAAAAACATCAACATCGGTTAAGAGATTCATCAAAATATTGGAGGAGCAAAAAATACTGCAGCTTGAAAGATGTTAAGATCCATTATTATACGAATTAGACACTATGAAAACCGTTTAAAGAAATATATAAAATAATGAAGGAAAATATGTCGCGCTATCTTGAATGTATTGCATCAGAATTAGTATTAAATGAGCTGAATAAATTCTTCAAACGATGCCTGAATGGTGCAGATAGCCCAAAAGAATGGCGAAAAGGAAATTTTACAATATTTATAAAAAGAAAAAGAGGCAAGCAATATGTTACGTGACCAAAAAGTATTTATTTGGTGTATATACATGACCGTGTAGTAGCTTCTTTATTGGAAGGCACTCGTTGTGTAAACGCAACGTTAGCGTTTGGAATGTAATCTCTTTTACCGGCAGTAGGAGCAAATGTTTGATACCAAGGTTTTCGTTTTTCGTTGTTTTTTCCTGAAAAAAGGTAGCCTCCTTTTCAGCAGCATTCTGTGAATTGTGTACCAAGTTTTGCTCTTAGAATCACATTCCGTAAATTCTTATCTGTGGATGCTTTACTGGTAGGCGGCATTGGCCACATTTTGGGACATTTCGTCTGCGTTTTAGGATAGGTTATGATCACAAGATTTCTTGTCATTTTGGCTGATCCCCTGTAATATACAGGGGAGTGTAATTTCTTCAATTTCAAATTGTGATAACGAATTAGCAAATTTAAGTAGATAAGGCATAAACAACAATTATAGTATTTATGTACTGGTTATTATATGCAGAGTTGTTTAATAAATCTAATGCACACGCTTTTAGTATTCAGTGTCTGATTTCGTTACTGCTACCTGCAGTATTTTAGATGTTGTGTTATTGACTGCTGCGATTAATCTGAGTTTATAAGTTCCTGGCCTATCTGAATATACTTGTTGTAGTTGAAAAACTTGCTGGCGTTCATGTTACTTGGAAATTACATCATTTAAAGAACTGCACGCCGTCTCCACTGAGTCTAGCTGCCTAGATCTCAAATATGCTCGTAGCTTTACAAGATGTGGTCATAATTAGTGAAACTATAGTGGAAATCTGGTGGCTCTAACAAATATTAAAAACAAAAGCAATGGTTATAGCACAAGAATCTACAAGATCCAAACTTGAAATAGATGAAAAAGTCATTTATTACGTTTTTTCCTTTCATATGAATAACGAAGCTAGAAAATCAGGGCAATGTTTTAGTCCTTAGAGAGGAGGAGGGGAAGAAGAAACTGCCAAGCAGCAGCAAATTATTGGGTAATTTCGATCATATGTGTCATAGGAAGATTGTACACCAAGATACTGAAACGTTTACTTGTAATAGAAAAAGAAATTAGCGGCAAGTAGCCAGAAGAACAGTCAGGACTAGGGGTAAACCCAAAATTTTGCAATGTCGTACATTTCTCAACCCTTTTAGTTTCTTCTGTGCTGTTTGCATTAATAATAGTAGTGGTTGTAATAGGTGTCCGTAAAATATGGCTAAAAATTTTTCTTCAGCGACATTTTCGGGCTGGGGCAGGTTAAGAGTAAATTTCCAACCATAAGTTTTGGTTTGTTTTGTTTAATTTTATATGTGTGGTATCTACATCCTAGCCTTGTAATATGTGTTGACATTTCTCCATAGTCATCAATACTGACTGTGTTTAGTTTAACATCCCAATGTTAAGCACATTAGTCCTTGACTTGGGTTACTATTAATGGTCGTGGAATTTGTTGTTCTTATTATGGCTCTTGTGTATTATTCTGTTTATTGAGTGACATTTATTTTTCTTTCGCTTCTTCATTACCTGTATTGTATGGTGAAGTATCCTTATTGACGCAGTGTATTTGCTGCCAAGTTTGAATCTGTTTCACTTAGTACTTTTCCTGCTGTTGTTTTGATCTTGCGCTTTGTATTATTTGCAACAATTCTATTAATTACTTGCGTAACCCTTGAGCATCGCTTTGTTGTCTTTCCTTCTGGAACTTTTAAATAAACTTGGCAACATTGCCTACACTATCATTCTGTGTAATAGTATTACCTATTTAGGGTTCAGTATCACTTGTTTTCCACAGTTTAACGCGATTACACAGCGGTCAGCAGGTCGCCGAATATTTCGCCATAACGTCATAACTCAAATACTCGTTTTTTCGTTAATAAAAAAAAACAAAACATTCAGCACTTCAATACTGATGTACTACTTTCATCATTTTAACAATTCCAAAAAAACGTTAAAGTAATTTAATTCAGCTCTCCAGCTTCTTTCGTATTTACTTGGTGTGTAGCATTTGATGTGTTCTGAAGTTTGGAAAAACTCAACATACACTTGATAAGAAATTTAACCGGTGGCATCATATAAAATACGGCCTTATCGGGAAACTTACAAATAGAGCAATGAAATCATCGCGCAGGTGAATCAGGCAGGTATTTTTAAGGCAAACAAGATAAAATATCTTATCGCAAGGTGCTGATAAACAAAACGAGTTTGGGCGGATCTCAGTTTGTGCGCGGATTTTACAAGTGTGGGTTTTCACCTGTTCGCAAAGAAACTATCGGTCCGAGGATTACATTAAGGTGCAAAAATGGCTGGCAAAGGCGAAGGTACCGGCGAGGGCAACATCATGAAGCTCGAGAACCAAATAACCATCCTCAAGTACACTCTTCTGTTCAGCAACGTTATTATATGGGTGAGTGGAGCACTCGCAGCCACATAAAGTAATTTTAATATTTATAAGAGGCTGCCTTAAGCAGCGAATCTCTAAAATTGGGCATAAAACCAGATTTTATTACTTAACTGGACAAAAAGGGAATAAAAGTCGAAGCAAGGGGATCGCTCGGGTCTCCTCGTGAAAGATCGCATACACTCGACGCTTATTCCGTAATATAAAATTCGTAAAAAGCGTATCAGTGAAGCACTGAGTCATACAAATTTGTGCGACGAGCCGATTTGCAATATGATGAAATTATTACCTTTTCGTTAAAGTAGACGGGGTAGGGTCGTTAGATTACTAATATTTAGACAGCAAAACTTATCAACTTTCTTATCTTTCTTACGATTACAAGTTAAGCAAGTTGATTAAAGGTTATATTCAGGGAGTTATCGCGCCAAAACAAAAGTATTGGAAGAAACCCGTTTTAAACGTTTGAAAAACTTGTCAACACTTGATATAAAAACGAACCTAAATTCAATTTATATTAGACCATGAAAGAGATTGTAATCATTATTAAAGTAAAACGGAAACAAAACAACAAATATTTTGAAAACTGAACACTGCTCAAACAGAAAAATGCCTGAAAAACATTAAATGACTTCATCATCGTTACATCAAGTGTAGGTATGAGTACCTAAAAAATAAAAATAAATTCTAGGAATCAAATGTAGGCATCTAATATTTGCGTAACTTTTAGATTTCGCCTTATCTCGTGTCTCATCATAATACGCTGGAAATTTAAAAATAAAATTCCAGTAGTCATACATTCATTTTTAATTTTGTGTATTTAACACGTCATGCAACTACCATCACTATTTTTAACTATTCTAGAATTTTTTGACTTTGCAAATATCAATTAAATACTGTAGCTTTAGGGTTGATCAACTCTTGGTGGACGAGTAGGTATACGGTCAAAACTGCTTTAATTTTAACTAGAATTGGATATGCTACTATTCACATTCAACAATTATTTTCTCATTTGTAGCTATTCAAGAGAGACAACAACAACAGTTTCTTAAAATTTGCAATATAGTGTTTAACATCCTAAAATTACCTACATCTCATTTTCCTTTAATCTTCTAAAAAGTGGTTTTCAACTTAACTGATTTTTCTTTGTTTTATGTCCATTAAGTTAATATAGTATTTGTAAAAGTCCCTTATTTTTCATTTTCTTGAATGTTTAGTACCAAATGTGTCATACTTTCGAAACTGGTCCTATGTTGCACACCTTATTCTAAAATTTTATGATTAATAGAACTGCTTTATATTTATAGAAATATTCCTATAATAAGTTATTTTTGAGTAGTCAAAATCTGTCGTTAGTATTGATTGCAAGAAAACGTATTTTTCTCTAGTTAGTCTTAGAAATTTCCCAAATTATTTCTGAACGATTTTCTAGAGTGATTTTTTTTCATATTTCTCTCCCATAACTAGACACTTGCGCTTGCTACTGATGCTAAAATTAAAATTGCACTGTTAGTGATCTAAAAGGCAACATTTTCAAAAACCAGCTGCTAGTGAACCTATCGCTGGTTAATCCTAACGAAAGTGGTCGTAGTTGGTTAATGGTGATTCACTATCGACGGTTACGCCCACATAGACACATTTGATTAAACTTCACAATTATAGGTTGGGGTGGCTAACTGGTTAATGCTAGCAAACTGTTTGTAACGAGACATTTTAATAAAATAACCAGTATTGAGTACTGGTTACTATAGTTTGATTTTTATTAATTTTATACCAATAGTGAATCATATTGTATTACATTTCAAACAATAGGGCACAGCTTAAATATTTTTCTATAGCTTTAATGCTGATTTATTTATTTGATCTAGAGCAATAAGTTAACATGTCAAACGATAACGCTTAACCTACGGAGTAACATGTTAACACAACACAGTTAAATGGTTAATCTTGCTTGTGGTAACTACAATCAGCAGCTGTTTGAGTAAATATAATTCTTTAATACCAGGTGTAAAGCAATAAACATTGAATTACCGTATAAATCTATCGATAGCTACAGTAGAGTAGCTTTAACAACAATTTTTGAAAATCTTTGCAAATGCTATTTCGAATAATCTTAATGTACAAAATGTATATTTCTTTATTTTAATTTGTCAAGTTTTTTTGTTCTAGTCATAATTTCTCAAGTCATTTCATTGTTGGTAGATAACCGATAGTTAATAACAATTAGCTGGTAGTAACCGCTGTTTCAGATATTTTAACCATTTACTTATTAATGATCCAGAGTTCTAATTTTTAAGCTGCCCGCTTTGGCTGTTGGCATTCGTTTAATGATAATCGGTGTGTATTTCTGTATACCTTGAAATATTTTAGTTACAACTAATTGCAACCAAAGTTTTCAGACATCTTAACCGATTAACTTGGAATAATACGTAGCTTCACTTTATACCCCTACTGGTTATTGCCACACATTATTCATAATTGGTCAGTGAGTTTGCATATGCTTGATTACTTAATTCAGCAGCTATATGCAATTGCAGTTATCAGAGATCTTAACCGAGTACCTTGGAATAATATATAGCTTCACTTTATACATAGCTTCTACTGGTTACTACCACATATTAAATAATAATTGGTCAATTAGTTTTTAGAGTCTTAAGTAATTAATTAAGCAGATATATGTAAGTGCAGTTTCCAGAGATTATCTGGTTATAACACACAGCTCTAATTTCTATGTAGCTCTTATTGGTAATTGCCATGCTTTTAATAACAGCTGGTATGTGTTTTTTTCAGATGTTTGATCACTTAACTAAATAGCAACTTATAACAGCGATTGACAAAGATGGGAACCGACTAGGTATCATTGGTAATTGTCATACATTTAGTAATAAATAACTTTGTAGATGATTAATTCATTGATTAACTAGCTAGTTATAAAATCACGGATTTTAGAGATCGTATCAAATTGAGTAGCAACAATGTACACTTTTAATATCTACATAGGTTTTATTGGTAATTGCCTTATAGCAATGTTTATGTATATGTTTAATTTATTAATTATGCAGCTATATATGACCACTTTTCTCAGAGATCTTAACCGATTAATTGGCAATAATTCAGAGCCCATAGATGTAATTATAACTAACCCAGTTTGTTTGTAGATGCTTAGGTAGTTAATTAGATTGATACTTATAGACTGTAACCACATATTAGTAACTCGTAAGTGATTTTTTCATTTTTTAATCAATTGAATAAATAGTTGTACGTAGGTAATCGCCGTTTTTAGAGATCTTAACCGATCAAGTGGCAATAATGCAGAGTTATAATTTCTACGAAGTTGCCATTAGTCATTGGCACAGACTCAACGATAATGCATAAGTATCTTTAGATTAATTAATTAGATTAGGTTAAAAGTAACAGCGGCTTTTAGAGATATTTACCGATTAACTAAAAATAGGGAGCTCTAATTCCCATCTACTTCTTATTGGTTATTGTCATACATTAACTAATAACTAATTTGTGTTTTCTTTCTAGCTTATTTTTAATTCACATACATTTAATAATAATTGATCTAGTTTTTTTTTTCAATTAATTAAATTGCTACGTTTAACCACGCGATCCAGAGATTTAACCAACTAACTGGTAACAGTATACAGATATATTACACCCCTGCTTTTGTAAATTCTTAATTGATTAAACGGTTTTATGTAGCATGAAGGTAATCCCCGTTTTCAAAGATCTTAACCAATTAAGTGCCAAAGTTCTAATTTTTGTAGACGATTGACTAATTAATTAATGGAATGTTAACATACAACCAATGACCCATAGCTCTTCCAAGTAACCTCCATTGGCCGTTGCTATACATTTAATGAGAGTCGGTGTGTTTTTTGCTCATACTTCATTAATTTATTGAACGGTTACATCCAACCGCGGCTTTCAGAGATTTTAACCGAATAACTGATAATAATGCACAACAGCACAACCCTAATTATCACGTAGCTTCTGTTGGCAATTGTTATACATTTAATGATAGCATGTCTGTGTTTCTTTATTGATCCTTAATTGTCTAATTAAGTAGCTACATGCAACCGCGGTGTTCAGAAATCTTAACCGATCTCTACCTTCCAAATATCCTCCATTGGTCATTGCTATGCATTTAATGATAATTGGTCTTTTTTGTCGGTAGTTAATTAATTTATTGATTACTTAGAATCGCAGTTTTCAGGTATCTTAACCGAAAAACTGCTAGTAATGCACAACTCTAGCTACTGCGGCGTTCTCGCGGCTGAACGATTGATCGGAGAAAAAAACCTCAAGTACATAAAATGTAGGAAATTTTATCCTCTTTCATTTCATATAGGTTCAACATTTACGAAAAATGGAGAGTTTTCGGATAATTTTAGAAAACGTAAAAAAACTGTTTCTTACACTGTTTTTGCTTAAAAAACATACTTCCGGTAAAAATTCGTGTTGGCAAACCTAATATTCGCGTACAGCCACCCACAAAATATATAGGAATCAAATATGAAAACTCCACCAAAACTTTCCCCTATTTTCTACCATTTGACTGGACTAGCAGCTGCTATTGATAATCATCACGATAACTAGTCTGGTTTTTTTATGGATCCTTCATTAATGAAGTAAGCAGCTGTAAGTAACCGCAAAAGCACATAATTCTTGACCGATTTTTCACACGCACTTATTGGAAATTACCATATATGTAACAATAACTGATCTGGGTTTTGTTTTTAGACACTCAATTTGTAATGAAATATATATTTGTAACCATTGACCAATTAACTGGTAACAATGCACTGCCCTTATTTCTATGTAGCTCGCGTTGGTAATAACAATAGATGTAATGATAACTGCTCTTTGTTTTTTTTTGTTGATGTTAAATGTACTAATTAAATAGCTACCTATTACAGCGAGTAAATTTAGATGTAGCTGCCGTTACTAAATGTCTTATATTTAATGATACCGTTCCGTTTTTTTATATACCTAATTAATGAGTTACTTATCACCACGATTTTCAAAGATCTGAACCAATTAATTGGTAATAATCCAAAGCTCAGCTCTAATCTCTACGTAGCTCCCATTAGCTATGGCGATACATTTAATAATAATTATTGGTTTGTTTTCTATTAATGCTTAATTAATTTATTGAATGGTTATCTACAACCGCGGTTTTCAGAGATCTTAGCCGAGAAACTAGCAATAATGCATAACTGTAATTACCACGTAGCTCCGATTGATAATTGTCATACGTTTAACGATAATTGGCCATTGTTTTATTACATACGTGTAGAGGTGTGGTGGGTCACATATTGCCCATAAACTTCTTCCATTCCTTGCGGTCTAGTTCCCCATGAACTTTCCTTATCCTTGAGTGTTCTGATGACTTCTCCCATCCAAGTATTGTAGCAGTACATATCTTAGCTTCTACAATGATACCGTTCGGTATTAGTTAAACTTAATAGATAGGCAACTTAAAGTGCATTAACAGTATAAGGGGTTGCCTACCCTTTTTATAAATCTAAAGCAGACGTAATAGAAGGCTCATGGTTAAATTATTAAAAACAATAAATAACAAAATTTGCTACTTCCTTTTTGGTTGAAAAAGCAAAAGGACGCTTCTCTGTGTAGAAGCGAAGCAAATTAAAAGTCCTAGCTTAAAAAGGATACACGCAGACAATAGTAAGGCTTTATTTACTCAATCCAGCATATTATTAAAACATAATAATTTTTCAGGCAGATAGGATAAATCACACAAACATTTTCTTTCTGAAAAGGGCAGTTATTACTTAACTGGTAGGTAACTAACAAGCTAATACATACAAATCATAATAGAGGGTTTTCCTTTATTCAGCTCTTAGAGACTCCTCGATAGCTACCAGCTCTTAGGCTTTTTCACTAGTTCGCATCTCCTGGTTGATTATATCTTCACCATGGAAGAGGGTATTGATGTGCTCCAAGTTGATAAGGAGAGAAAGGAGAACTTAGTTAGAAACTGCTAACAAGTTAGGAAATCACTCACCAGTCAAAGACCATTTCTTTGGTTAGATGAGGGGTTCTTCTCTGTTGATATTGGAAGATGAAGAGGTCCGAATTCAATGGTTCTCTGCATTAACCGTATGTTAATCCTGAAAGAATTAGATATTGTTAATTAGAATTAGACCAACGTCATAGCTTGAATATAGTTAAATAAGGGCATAAGCCTTAATGATAATCGATAACAGATTAGTTTCAAAGTAAAAGAATTGTTACTTACCTAGTGTTGATCCTGAATGGGACTTGAATTGGTTTGCAGCTGTCAAGTTAGTATTTCAATCACTTGTCAAATAACAAGCTTTTGATCATACGGGATTTTTCTTATACTCCCTGGAATGATATCAGCTAAACTAAACACCGATCATTAATTGTGATTAAGGAATTCGAATGAGAAATACGAGGGTATAGAGAGCTCTTTATATTTTCATCTTACTACTCAGAGGTTATTAGTTAAATATGTATAAGAAATCTCCTGGATACTTATAGATTAATTAATGCAGACGTTTAATTAGAACAAATTCTAACTTGTCAGGGTAAATTAGGATTAGTAAGGAATTGCATAACATTTGTCAAAATTAAAAAGGCATAAACCTTAACAAATAACATATAATCAGTGAATTGTAAGAAAGAATACCCAATTATTGTAAACATCTTAAAATTAACACTTTATAATAAAGTTATGGCGCCCATTTCTGTTGATTAATGAACTATTATCTTTATGTGAAAGTGAAGCGAACTAAAAAGCCCACATTGGTTAAACCCTAATAAAAACCGTACATTGAGCTAGTCGGAGACGTGTGAGCCATCCAAGGTAAGTTATAAAAAAGGGGCACAAAGTAAATTCAAATTAGCCTTATGACTGCAGGAAATTCACCACTTTCATTACCTTATGCCCCATATTACAAAACAATCTATGCCAGCTTGAATTTAAAGACCGGCAATTCAAAACTACTTTTGCTTTTTGCGTGGACATCCCATTATGATAAAATAAAAATAGAAAGATTTCGTCCTGCTTGCGTTTATTGAATGAAAGAACAAGAAAATTAGGGGGCCCTATGGGCTCCCTCAGGCTCAGGGCTCTCCCGCGGCCGCCGGGTCTACTGGTACCAAGTTACGTTACTGAGTGTATTTTTGAAAATAAACGAAAACACCATTTCGTTTATTTATATTCAAACAATGCCACTGAAATAAAATAACTAGATTAAATTGGGATTTTCTTAAACCCTTTCACATTCAGTGTTATTTGAATTTGGCAAATAAATGTGCAATTTTAAAGTAAGCGCTTTAATAGGTTGCGGACATGCAGTTACTATAAAATCAACTAAATTATTGTATTTTTATTACAACTAAGTAGTCATGAAAACATAGGCTTCATATTCAACGATTAAGAAAACACTGTATATTTACAAACTGTGCATATGGTATGGTGTCACTTTCATCTGTAATTTTTAATAGATCCCTTATAGAGCAAATCTTTCTTGGGAAATAGGAATTGGCAATTCAGATATATGGTAGTATCATAGAGAGTTGTAGATCTATCTCTATGCTACTAGCAAAAAGTTTTGAATTCTTTATGTATGAAACATTATCGGAAAAAAATTGCCAATACAACAGCATGCATTTCTATAGTAGAAAAAATAGATGCCATCCATGTATACCGATTGTAGCAAGGTCTTTGCCAAGCTGAACCGTCAGCGTTTGGGTTGGCGTCTTGCGGTTACTGTTCAATTGTACATGGTGACTTAATCCGTTAGCTTGCTGCATGCATATCAAATGATTCACGAGCTGAGGGGCTATACAGGGTAGACATAAATTAGCTAGAAAGCTACAGGTGACAATATTCTTTGGGGTTGTAATACGAAAATGGTGGTGGTGTTCATGGGCCTTCACAAGCGGTAGATCAAGACATTTTTTATTTGGGCAAGTTTTATGTTCTAAATGCTTCAAAATATTAAGAAAAAAATTCAATGTAAAATTACTTTTATGAAATCGTGTATATTGGATGAAGTACGTTCACATTCTGTCTGACATACGCTAGGAACTACCTTGGGCCTTTGTTGTTTATCATAATATATTTGCATCATTTTAACAAAGTTTCTCTCAACAACTCAACGATAGTGTTCTCCAGAAGAATAAGTAAATTAGATATTAGGTAATAATTATAAATATCGATTTGTGCATAATTTACTGCATTCATCCTGTTGTATCCCGAATAGGTAAAATAAATAACTATGATTATGCTACATGTAAAATTTGAACAGTCAGATGATTCTACATTCATTCAAAATTCACAAGTGACACTCCTTAATTTCCGCAGAGAGTATTTGTAAATTTTTCTGCTCCATTAACAATGTGTAAACAAATCCATTAGTTGAGTGCTCTTGTTACACAAAGCTTTAGAATTTATAACATCTAAACATTCTCGTTATAGGACTCCCATGGCAATGCTTTTATGTCAACAACTTAAACTCTAGTGGCTTTTCATTGCTCTCCTGAAAATTGACACTTTAAGAAGTGGCCGGGTTTCAGAACACGTTCGACACTCCTCGTCCACCTAAATTTGGTCGTCATATTCCAAATCGTATTACATTCCTTTTAAGATGTATCGCTACAATAAAAGTATCCCCATATATGTCACGTAAATGCCACAGATTACAAAGCTAGGCCCCAGCAACTCATAAAAGTAGATGTATAAATCTTGCAGCATGCAGGGGAATTTAAGCGGCACGCGAGAACAATTCGATATTACTTCTAAAATATTGTTTCAGGTTATTTTGGGCGGCGGCAGAAGACACTGGATGCCCAAAGTAGCTCGCGACCCCGAGCAGACGAAGGAGGAAGGTCGGCGCCTCGACGGCAGAAATTTAATCGACGACTGGGTCCGCGATAAGAAGAAACGCGGCCTGAAGGCAGAATACGTTTGGAACAAAGGGCAGCTGGATAAAATCAATCCTAATCACGTTGACTACTTACTGGGTAAGCTTGTTGCAAATATTTTATTGAATAAATAGCGAGGCCGCGTGGCGACTGAGCTGAACGGATTGCCGCATTCCACTGCAAAAATTTGGTACAGAATTGGTATCAGATGGGGATTTTAATAACGAGTTCCCATTTCGGAAAAGTCTTTTGCTACAATAATACGATATAAACCAATTATGACAAATTGAATCGTTTGCGTTTCTCTTTTGAGGAAGTTTTGAAATTTACGAAAATCATGTATTGTACCGCATAATTGTTTGATACGTAGGTTTTATAGTGGAGCACTAATAATTTCATAAGTATCACAGAGTCGCTTATATTTAAGAAAAATTGTTCGGAATTATTGATCAAATAATTTTTTTTTATAAACGTTGAATGGTGATACACATTCTGAATTATGGGCCAGCAAATAGTAAAATAAGAATTTGTCGTTTCTAGTGAACACAATCTTTAGTTACAACTAAAATAGTATAAAATTGAATGACATAAATATACTGGGTCACTATTTTTTATTGTAAGAAATTATATTATTGCAACAAGCCTTTGCTTGGACAACATTTCCAACATAGGCTATGAATTGATTTTAATAGAAAACAGGTCAGGGCAACTCAGAACAGTTGCAATTACATATAACAGTAACAACTACACGTTAAAGTAGTAAAACTACTCCAAAGAGTATACATATGAGACGTTTGCAAATATAATCACTATTTCAGTCATGAATTGTTATATTAATTGTTACCAATATTGAACGGAAACATGCCATCGACTAACCAAGGAGAGGGATTAGTTCACTTACATCCGAAAAAGTGAAATAAATAAAAACTTGTAACTACAGCCATCAACAACTTCTCGAAAACTCTTAAATAACTAACAAATATCAAAAATAATGTAATTATAACAGATGAAGGAGCCAAATGGCTTAGCAATAACTTATAACTGAGAAGGGGAATCCTAGCTTCCAGTGTGCTATATATTCAGATATGCAGAGGGAAGCAATTTAATTATCGTTACCGAAAGTCTTCTAATACAACAACTTTGCTGGATGCGGGGCGCAGCCTAACAGAACTCCCTCAATAACCTTCAATGGCACCAAGAAACATTTGGTCACTCAAGCTTCCACTTCAAAAAGGCTAAAAAAAAACGAATCACGGAGAATACTTACCAGAAAAATCTGCCTGTCAAGCTTAGAAATGGAATATATGGAATAATGTGCCGTCATCCGGAACTTTCTCGACCACTACAACAACCCAGTGGCGTATTTAGGATTTCGTTCCGGGGGGAGGGGTTAAAATCGAAATGTAAAAGTTGCTGTGAAGGAACAAATACCGGGGGGTCTGGGGGGTACGGAGAACCCCCCAGGAAGTGGGGGGGTCGGGGGGTCCTCCCCCGGAAAATTTTGAAAAATTTGACTTTAAATACACGATTTTAATGCTCCCAAAAAAACAACTGATGAATCAAAACCTATTCCTATATTCTTACTAACAAATGTCATTACACATAATTTTATATCAAATAAAGTAAAGTTATTATATTACAAATGGAAGTCGCCTAGGATTCTTTGGTAAGTTGTCAATTACTTCGGAAGCCGATATTTCCACATTGTGGTGAATGGATAAAATTGCCAAACCATTCAGCCTTTTCTGCATGAAACAGAACTAATTGATAATGTTTTATTGTTTTGTAATGCGTTGACTAAATATGCGTACTTACAACAAAATGCCAAACTTTTGAAAACTAGATGCTGAAGCTCGGTAAAACTGACAGTTATTTAAAAGAAAAGCTGAGTTATATCTTTTTAAGCACAAAGATAGTTCAACAGGCTTTTAACATTTACCATTTTAAGTTAGCTGCGGGGGGGGGGGGGGGGGTTAGACCCCCTGGACCCCCCCCCATAAATACGCCACTGCAACAACCAGGTACTCTAGAACTCGCTCTTAGCACATAATGCTGTTATATAAGCCAGTTATAGCCCCATAAACTCAACAAAAACTCAAAACTTTTACATGTGGTTACAGAACAAAAAATCGAAAGGACACGGCGTGCCACTGTCTCTCTCTCTCTCCCTCTCTCGCTTTCTTTCTTTTTCTCTCTCTACGGTGCCATACCGGTTGCGGCCTAACAGGTGGCAGATACTGGTATTCGAAATAAATCGTCTTGGATTTATATTTTTTTTTAATTTTCAAGTGTTATACATACCACATGAGATGAACATTTTTTGAGATCATTTTTGCGTACAAGTTATTGTATTTACATTTCTATAAATAGAAGTTGCATCATAAATTCTAGGAGACCGTAAGTAGAGTGAAATTTTAACGGTTTTTGTTGCTATGAATTTGCAGTAGTTTAAATATAAACAATCCTTTGAACAGCGTTATCTTGAGTACTTTGGTAGTTGAAAAGATTATTTAACTTTTGCAAGCCTCACTTTGATGTTTTAGCGATAAGTCCGTAAATGTTGTTAAATTGTATATATTAAAACAAGTCGCGATTGCGTGAAAACACTGCGACATTAAAAAGTGTTTTCAGATACAGTTAATTTATATTGTTTTTTTTTTTTTTAATAAATTAACCAGTTTCATTTGTTTGTCTACTATGCTGTTGATCCATTCTACAAAAGGGTCATTCATTACAATTGCTGTGTCTAATATTACAGTAGCTGGAATTAAACCAAACTTGCCATAAATTTCTGTTGGCTATCAAATTTGAAGAAATACAGTGCATTTGTAATACTAAACTTTTATAATTAATTTATAAACTAAGGTCAAAGGAGCTTTCGGTGTATACTTCCCAGATTATGAAAAATGTCAAACCGCTTGTTTAAGTTCTCTTGAATATATTGCCGACAAGAAAGTTGCTCTATGGAATTTCGTTCGTCTCTCAGAGATATATTTTTTTTAATACTTTTAGACTGTATGCCGATGTGAAATATGTTACAGTTGTAAAAAAATATTTTCTATTTTCACCTATTTTTCCAGTACTTTGGTCAACTTTTTAGTTCTTACTAGATCTTAAGCTGCATATATAGCTTTTTGTAATTAGCAATTCTTTTTTTTTAATTTTAAGTAAATAATTTCACGTTAGAGCTAGTTTTGGCAATTTTTGAGTCTTGATTTTGTTGCCGATACTACAGGGCGCATTTTTAGGGCTCTTGGTGATGGATGTTTAGTAAACGAATTTATCTGGAAATTTGTAAGCAATCAAGTGCAGATATGGTACAATAGTTTGATAAATTGCTGCAGCTATCTGATTGAATCAGGATTTTATGGTGTTTTGGAAGTAAAACCACCTGTTGGCCTAAACGTGGTCTGTAGTTTCGTCAGATTTACTTTAGATCTTTTCCTAAGTATCCCCAATATTCTTCACATTACCTCCGACAATCTCTATCGAATCTTTGAAAGTTGAAGGAGCCGTTCATGGTGTTTCCCCAGTCTGTTGGGATGCGCATTGCAAACAAGAAATAATCCATACCACCTGGTACTCTTTCTGACCGATTGCGACTCCTCCTGTTATTCCATGCAAACTGTACATGTCAGGAGTGTTTTATTCAACCTTTGGTGTACCCAGGGCTGCAGCCATCACCCTTTTACTGCTCGCTGCGACTGAAACCGCATAGCTTGTCGAGTCATGTTAATTATGGAGATATTAATTCATTGAGATTTTGTATATAGTAAACAAGAATAAGTTTTTTCCCAATTTTAGTTGCACGGAATTATAACTAGTAAGCAACCAACCGTTATTTGTCAATATTAAATTTGCTTTATGCATTTTTCGGATTTATGCTATACTTTCTATTTGTTAATAATAGTAGACTGTAGATTTCGTTAATTTATGCACGCTATTTGGCAACATCGTGAAGCGCTTGCCTGGAATATATAAATAGAATTTGTGATTATGTATATTGGATAATGGAATTCACGGATAATTTCATTAAATAGTTTTTTGAGTACTAAGTGATGGTCATATTAATTAGTGTTTTATTTAATTCGCCTGATCTATTACCGATGCATTTAATTAAACTAATAATTTATGCGCTTGCTATGAAGCCCTACATGCTCTTTTCTAGATATTTATATAATAATAATATATCGGTTGTAAATTACTTAACTGACTTTTGGGTTCGTTGGAATACAACGAACTTGATATTGTTGTTGCTTGATGTCGACTATCTATGCGTTTTTGTGTGGAGTCGTTTAAATTTCAATTTTCTAGGAACGTTTTATAATCAGACTGAGTTTGAGTTACTATTGTTATTGTATTACCAAGGTTACGATGTTAATTTACTTATACACTTTTCGGTGTAATGTTTGACTGGGTCCTTAGGGGGATTTTATTATTTTTTTTGTTCGGCAGTATTTGTTTTCCTGAGTATCTAATCTCTTTTCGTCGTATCTTACCTCGCATCTCGACTGTCCCGTATTGTTCTGCGGAGTATGTCATGGCAGGTCGTAACCTCTGTCGCCGTAAGCTTTCGCTACTGGCATTGGTTAAGTATAGATGTGTATTATTTTGTCTCCGTTGCTCCTCTCCCGCTTTCGTTCTTGAGTTGTCATTTATAAATCAAATTTCTGCGTGAATACCGGGCCAAAAATTTTGCTCAAAAATACTGCAAAAAAATGGCGTAAACTATAAAATGAAAACTTTATATCAAAATCCGAAATGGTTCTCCATCCAAGGCATTATTTTTGTCGAATGTGATAATACCAATTTTTTATTCTTTTTCCAGTTTGCCTCTGAATGAAGTATAATTCTCATCTTAAGCTTCAAGAGAATGTTAATGCCGACTCTAAATTGATTTTAAATTAATATAAAGAATTAAAATTTTTGAACAGGTATGAGCAAACAATATTTAGGTGTATATCAAGGTTAAAATATATTTAGTTTGTTGCTCTCTCTGAAAAATTATGCAATATCCATACGAGCCAGGAATAGGTGCATATAATGTTGGAGAAATATCTTGAAGAATATGGAGCTATGTATATTAAGCGTTTATTTGTAAAACATTATTTTTGGATCATTGTTTTCTGCTGAACTCTTAATACTTGTATATCCCTCTGCAATTTTGCTGTATTCCTATTTATACCAAGATATTGTTTTGTACTCTTTGCGTTCCTATATTTAAGAAACGATCTTATATTTTCATTTGATTCTAAATATTTCAATGTGATCCAAAACGTCAAGTTTCAACTTGAAATAATTATAAATCCTTTTTGTAGGTTTGTTTTACGTTAGCTATCTCATTCGAGTAACTGATGTATGTGTAATGTGTTCAACCCGAAGATATGAATATTTTTTTCTGCTTCCAATTGAATTTATTAAGTGGCGCGATGCATTACGTTGAATACCGGCCCCACACCGAGAATTTTGCTTCAAATATGCTAGTAACACCTCTGTTGAAAACCTTCACTTCCTTATTTTTTCCTGTGCTCCACCGGTAATGATGATGGTGATTGTCGTTTCTTCTTCTAGAACATTTATTCTGTTTTCCATGGGCAAAGTGATACATTTTCGTGAACAGAAACGCTTTAATTAATTTATTGGATAAGCTGCATCAATATATTTGTCAACTTAATATTTTAACTTAGTTTTTGCAATTATTATTCTATAGTTAATTAATTAATTAGTGTTTTATTACAATATGTAGATTACCAGTTGCAATATATAAATGATTTAAATTTTATAATTATCCACAAAGCATCAAATAAATTCTTGATTTATTAAAAAAACTATTAACATTTTTGAGTTGATAGCTGTTCGCTGTTATTTTAAGGATTTGGAGAATTATCCTGAATATTGATTTTGAAAAAAATATAACATAAAAGCTTAAATATTGTAGTGGAAAAAATTACAGTCACGGCCATCAATGCCGTTGTATAGGGAAGAACGTGAAAATAGTTACTAACAATTTGATTATTGAAAGTGATCAATGGATGAGTACTACCAGCATATTTCGAAGTAAAATTTACGTTGTGGGACCCAATCAATGTTAAAGACTAATTTTTTAGTGAAAAAATATCGACATGATACCTTAAAACTTCTATATCAAGCATTAGCGCGTCGAAAATTAGAATACTGCTGTGTTGTGTGGAACCCAAGTTCTCTGGAAGAGAACAATATAGTTCAAAATCGACTTTTAAAGTTCTTATAGAATTATAAGTTTAACTCTTACCCATACTATTCGAATACACAAACAAATGATTTATTACGTATGTTGAACATAATTTCTCCGAATGATGGACACTACTTTTATATAACAATGATGTGTTAAAAAGAATGTAACAATGGCATAGATTTAAGTGAACTCGTGAATTTCTGCTTCTTAAGGGTGCCTCGTAGATTCACAAGAAGCCAGATTGTTCACATTATCTCTTATAACAGCGTCTCCTTTCACCTTTTAGAAGTGTAATTTTGCAATATTTGTGTAACCATAGGTCAACGTTTATATAACCATCTCACTAAGGTTCTTATAGTACTTTCCTGATAATATGCAGATTCTACCTATTTGTCATTGGTACTATTTTGTTTATATACTGTTTGCCTCAGTGACTACTAGACATGGAAAAATTAACATTGGGAAATTATATAAGGATCAGCCATTGCCAAAAGCTATATATTCTTCCTGAGTGGGCAAAACAGAAGTTTACTTCAATCAAATTATTTTCATATTACATAATTATTTAAAGGAAATTTATTTAAAATAATTAATATTACATTTTCAAATACCTAACAATGAATGTGTATACAACAGAAGAAACAATTCAAAAGGTAACATGGATTTTAGCATGTAACAGTTTGCGAAGAACTTTCAAGTTTTTTAGTGTTTATTTTAATAAAAGACGTAATTACTATACCACGTTATTTATCCCTAAATACTATTGATTTCCAATAATATTGATAATTAAATGGTGATAGTTGTATTGTGTCAGCAAATTCGAAAAACAACAGCAATCTGACAGTAATGTAAATTTGATTAATACAGCTACCTGCTGTTTCATTTGTGACAATCACAGTTTTAGTTACAGACACAGCAATGGTTGATCCTTATATAATTTACCAATGTTAATTTTGCTGTCTGGTAGTTACTGAAACACATTGTATAATGCCCTCGTGTCATAAGGCAATAATGTCTGTTTGAGAATAAAGAAATAAATAAAATTTTTGCTAGTTAGCTATAATTGAAGTAAAGGAAATGGCATAGCAAGATGATAAATCTCGCCAGACTAACAAATAGTAAAAAATTTATTTATTTAACGTGAAAAAATTACATATGAGATCATTCACTCTAAGGAACTACCTAACATAAAACACAACTGCAAAGGTAATTTACAATTATTTCAGTCTGAAACAAAGTTTTGGGTCACATTGAAATGTTTACAAAGTATTCTATTTTTGGCCACATGGCTAACTGAAAATATAAGATGTTTTCTTAAATATCGAAAGCAAAATGTACAAAACAATCTGTGGAGGCCTACTACAAAATTGCAGAAGGATATATTGAGAACTCAGCAGAAAACAATGGTTTCCAAAATACTGGCTAACAAATAAATAGTTAATATAACAAGCTCTTTTTTCAAATTTAGTTCGCAAAATTACATTTATCTGTTTCTAACCCATTTAGAAATTGCAATAAAATAGTTGTTGAGATACTAGCAGAAAAAATATTACGCTAACTCTGAGTTATGCATACATTTTTAAATTATATGTTTATAATTTTTCTAGCAATTTAGTAACTTGTTGTTATTTAAAATCTTTTAGTTATTGCAGTGTTCTAGTGATTATTTTTTTCGTAGAGATTTCAACCAATCAGAAGGCTGGATTTAGTTAAGTTATCTTGTATAATTTCGATTATACAACTCATTATAAATTTGGACAATAGTAATTTAGAATTTTACAAGTTACAAGGTATAGATAAACGGATATACCCTTGACGACGTGGTATAATCGCTTCGGTGTTTCGGTGGGTCCAACAAAGTAAAAATAATGTATAATAATAATCTACAAGAGCCATGATGTAATAACTGTCTATTGCAAATTCGAGGTTAGCAGGTTAGGTTTTGCGTCAGTTTTGACACAAACTGGCGCAAAACCTAACCTGATAACGTCTAATTGTCATAGCCTTACAGTGCCACCAATATAAATAGTGCTACTAACACATACAATGGCAACCTAAGGAATAAAATAATTTATTATCAACGGTCTATTCATTATATAATCGTAACGAATACCACTCGCGCAATCGAAAATAATGATTATTTTTCACTCGTAACTCGACGTAATCCTTAAAATACCACTCGAGCTGCGCTCTCGTGGTTTTTTGCAGATTACGTCTCGTTACTCTGAAAATAATCGATTATTTTCGATGCTCTTGTGATATTATAACTGATTATACAAAATCGATTATACTATAGTAACTTCACTGGGCAACACAATACATAACTTTCATAAACTTGATGTTGTTTTCATGGAGATGACTTTCAGCTAGGTTAATACAAACAAATCGAGCTGCCATTAAAATATTTATTTGTACTTAATATTAAAATTTACTCAAAAAATAATCAAATCGAATGCAATGCGTACTTCGAACAGGTTATACGTCTCAAACTTCCTGCACAATAACAAATCGTGTCAGTTTGACAGAATAGTCCTCCCGCTGACGCGATCGTATTATTTAACCTGTCAAACTGACACTCGCCATATAACCCGATAATATCGAAGTACTTATCAGCTATAATTTACCAAGGGCAGTGATAATCACCTGCAATAATTTTGACAAATAACAACCCGAAAGTGCTTTCTTAAAGGCAGCGCACTTGAGGGATATTATTTGTCAAAATTATAAGGATTTATCACTGGCCGCGGTGAATTCGGAAGGATAAGTTCTTAAATAAATTAGCCATTTTCTGACAAATTAATTTGACACTTCATTATAATAATATTATGTTGGTGGCACTGTAAGTCTATGTCAAATTTGAGGTTATCAAGTTAGCTTTTGCGTCAGTTTTGACACAGACTGACGGAAAAGCTAACCTGCTAACCTCGAATTTGACTTAGATTTACAGTGCCACCAACTTGTGATAGGATACTACTGAAATTTAATTAGGTAGTTTCCATAGTGATTGAAAATCACCCTGGGGTCGTTTTCACTTCAAGTGTGGTCTGATTTGTCAAACTGAGTCACGTGATTAAAAATAATCAAATTGGATTGGTCTACAATATATGTAAGAACTTATCGTATTACTTCTGATTATATGAAGCAGGAGTGAAAACGACCTCGTTCACATATATTTATTTATCAACGACTACTGTACATTGCTATGGATAACCATTTATAACATTTACAACAATAGCACCGTCTATAAACAAAGCCTAAACAATACTCCCACTCTTTGTTTACAGGTGCAAAGTAACTGAAAGTAAATGTCTGTTTTCTGTAAACTTCAGTCGTGGTAGAGCCTTGGTAAACATATCAGCCAACTGTGCTTCCGAATTAACATAGATGACTGACACTGAACCTTTTTCTACATGCGGGCGTATAAAATTATATTTAATATCTATATGTTTTGTGTGTGAGAGCGAGGATACGGAAGCTCTAACCTTCCGCCTTGCAGGCCAAGCTCCTTCAAGGGGTGTTAGTGCCTCACCATTATTATTATTATTATTATTTATGTTTTGTTTGCTTATGGGTTTCTTCATTTTTACTTCCTTTTACAATAAAGGAAGTATTGGATTCACCCCAAAAATTCGAAATTGAGTTTTCAACAGATCTTCACGTTTCAGAGTCCCCTGATCCCAAAAAACATATTTTTTTTCATTGGTCTGTGTGTCTGTCTGTCTGTCTGTCTGTGTGTCTGTGTGTCTGTGAACAGAATATCTCAAAAACGAAAAGAGGTATGGCGTTGAAACTTTATATATAAGTTTTGTGTACTATGTAGATGAGATAGCAAGCTTTTGAAGAAAATCGCATAACCGGAAGTAGGTGTTTACTCTTGTGATTTTTCAGTTTTTTTCGATTTTTTCAAAAACGGCTCTAACGATTTTTTTCAAACTCCTCATTTTTATTACATTTTTAATGTGTATTGATGTGAGATAGGTGATTTTCCAGTTGAATACTTCTAAACTGGGTTTCTTTTGTTTTCTTTCTATTTTTTTTATTAACTCCTATTTTAAATAGAACACCCGGTATATTATTACATTTTTGAATTCAGCTTGGAATTATAAAGAAAATTTGTCTCTTCACCTAACGCTGTATTTTGCACCGTTTTTGTAGAATTTGTAATTTTTTAAAAATTTTGACAAATGCTTAAAAATTTAAAATCAAATTTTTGCCCAATTATAAGATCACTGTAAAAGGAAGTTGTGTGCGTGTATCACACCAGATTTTTAACTAGTCCAATAGCACTTTTGATATCGACAAATAATTTTGTGGGTCCATTTAAACTCATACCAAGTTCTTGTAGAAATCTTCTTAACCGCACTACTTCTTGGGTAGCGTCAGATGCAGCTATATATTCTGATTCTGCAGCTGAACGTGAAACACACTTTTGCCTATGTGAAGACCAACTAACAGGTACTCCAGCTGCAACAGTCACATATCCAGTATCTTGGTCCCCGGCAAAATCAGCATCAGAATATGCAGTCACATTAAGTTCCTTCCCCCTGTAGCATAGACAGAAATCGTTGGTTCCTTTCAAATAACGAAATATTCTTTTTACAGCAGCCCAATGTTCTTGTTTAAATATCTACTAACTTGACTCACTGCGTACATTATATCTGGTCTTATTACAGTTGCTAAAAACATAAAGTTTCCTACTGCTTCTCTATAGGGTACATTGTGAATTTCGTTACCAGTATTATTTTCTTTTGAAACTTGTAACACTACGTTCGAATCTGCAGGAGCAGCAGTTGGGTTGCAATCTTGCATGTTAAATTTCTTCAGAAGTCTGGTAATATAGCTCTCTTGATTTAAAAAGATTCTTTTCTGGTCTTTGTTCCCTTTAATTTCGATTCCTACATAATATTCTGGGTTACAAATGGTAATTTCAAAACTGGCACCCATTCGTTCAATATGGTCTGAATAATTAAATCAGATTTACTTATAATCAGTCCCTTATCAACGTAAAGAGCAAGAAAAACTTCTTCCCCTTCAAATTTTCCATAAAATATACACTTATCAGCTTCTAGTTGCTTAAAATTATATGTGGACATAAATTCAATGAATTTTTGGTTCCAACATCTTAGTGACTGTGTTAGGCCATAAAGACTCTTTTGTAATTTGCATACCAAAGTTGAATCATCCTCAGCAAATCCTTCCGGCTGTTTAATGTAGAGGAAAGCAGTTTTCACATCAAACTGTCTAATTTCTAATTCCTTGACAGCTGTCATTGCTAATAATAATCTTACAGAATCATACCTAACCACAGGTGAAAAAGTGTCTTTATAGTCAATACCAGCTTTTTGAGAATATCCTTTTGCACATAATCTGGCTTTGTATTTGTCAATTGTTCCATCAGGTTTACGTTTAACTTTATATACCCATTTACATCCTATTGCTTCTCGATTCTGTGGTAACTTTACAAGCTTCCATGTTCCATTTTTCTTTAACAAATTAACTTCTTGTTGCATAGCTTGTTGCCATTCATTTTTCTTGTTACTTGTTATAGCTTCTTCATACGTCTGTGGTTCATCAATTGTCACTGTCGAGCATCCCATATCACAAGTATCATCTCCAAAACGAAGTGGTGGCTTTATGGTTTCTCGGTTCCTGAGGCGACATAAATATTCCTCTGGATTTTCCCGTTCCTCTTCAGTGTTTGTTAATACTTCTTCAGCATTATTATTTGAGACTTCATTAACCTCTGCAATACTTTTAAAAACATTTTCGGCTCTTTCTTGTTCTTGTTCAGATACATTTTCAATTTCAAAGTTAGCATAATTTGTGTTACCATTGTACATTCCTTCAAGTGTATCTTCGTTAAAAGTTACATCTCGGGAAATGGTAATTCTTCCTGTGTTCAAATCAAATAACTGTAGTTTGAACTATTGTTGTCATACCCAACAAGTATTAGCTTCTTAGATTTTTTTTCAAACTTGCTTCTGAACTGTTTGGGAATATGTGCATAAGCTTCTGCTCTAAATGTGTGAGTGTTAGTTGATTATTTGTCCATTTTTCATAAGGTGCTCTAGAGTCATCTGGCTTACACGGTCTTCTGTTAAGTACGTACACTGCCATATTAACAGCTTCTGCCAATAGACCAATCGGCAAACCACTGGGGGTTAACATAGCTCTTGCACTCTCGACGATCGACGTAAGATCTCTTTCCGCTGCTCAATTTTGTTCTGCTGTGTATGGTGCGCTGGTTTCGTGCATTATACCCCTTTTCTTGAAATGATCAGCAAATTGTTGATTTACATATTCTTTTCCACTGTCAGTTCGGAATATTTTGATTTTGTTATCAGTCTGCCTTTCTACCATTCTTTCCAATTCCAAAAACTTTGAGAAAACATCGCTTTTCTGTTTGACAAAATAAACAAAGGGATATGACGTACAATCATTCTTCTAGTTATTAATGATACGAGTGCGAAAAAACAAGCTTAAAGTTCGAGGGTGTTGTTATGCAACGAGACGCAGTCGAGTTGCATGGACACCCGAGATACTTGAAGCGTTTTCGTAAGAGTGTCATTCAACATTTTTTCTGTTGATCAACCACGTTGGTCACGAGTCGCTATGGATATGTTGTTTATTTTGTAAACGAAAATGTCAAAATCAAATCAAATTCCTGAAAATATTTTAAAGAAAGGGAACCTATTGCGAGAAAATGTGTTGCCCGTGAAGTCTAAAGTTGCTTACGAGAAGGTTTATTAAAATTTCTGCCATTGGTGAGAAAATAACAAAGTCTTCGCGGTAACAGAAGAGGTAATTCTTGCCTATTTAGACGAGAAGGTAAGTTTGCGATTATTTTCATTTCCATTTATATTTAATTCATTTGATTTGCAGCAAGAAACGTCACATGCTTCACTTTGGCAGCATTATTCGATTCTGAAGTCATCCTTAAAAGTGAAAAAAAACCTGCGCATTGAGCAGTTTGGGAATGTAATTGCTTACTTTAAACAAATAAATGTAACACTTCAAGATACAAAAACGCATTTAATAAACCCTTATTGTTGCTATATTTGTTTCGTGTTTTAAAAATTTTAAAACACGTTGTTCCGGGAAAAGTGCTTTAAGCTGCTTTTTTTATTCTAGGATTTAGATATTACAAAGATGACTCAAAATATGACCAACAGAAAAAATTAAATAATAGCTATTTAAGTAACAAGGAATGTACGGACCTATTATCATTTGAGGTAGGCAAGTACAAGCCAAGACGCAGCCGCGTGTTTTTGCCTGCCGAAAATGTTAATACACGATACATTCCGAGTTATCTTATTATATTTTTCCCGCTGCTTATCGAAATTTTCCTAGATTTTTGAAAAAATCGTTTGGTTTGTCACCTGTCACCAGGATTAATTTTCGTTAGTCGTGTTACCTGTTAGTGTCACATGTCACATACACACTTGCAATTACATATAAACAAAACGTGTAAGACTGCATCTTGAGTTGCTAATTTTATTATTCTAGGAACTTAATAATAATATTAAGTTCCGTTGTCAAGAAAAAGCAGCAAACAAATATAATCACCGACTTATACGTTTTTTTACTAAGGCTGTATCACTGACTTACATGATCAGCAGCGGGAAAAATAATTTGCTCCACCAGTTCATGTATTTGATATTTTGCCACATACATCTGAATGTATATATTCGCCTGATTTTTGAGCACGTAATTGAAGGTTTGTTTTAAAGGGTTTTCTGTGCTGCTTGCCAAACGGACAACTTTGACAGAAAAAACTGTCTGTCTCTTTAATATTTACTCCAAGTAGATATCCTTTATCTGACTTTTGTTTGAAAGTTTGAAAATTAACGTGACCTAACCTCTCGTGCCATAATAAAACTTGATTTACCTCTGCTGCATTTCCTTGTTGAATATGAGGCATTTCAAAGTGCATTTTATAACATTGGTTTGCTAGTTTTATACCTGAAACTACTAAGCCATGAGAGTTTCTAACCTCTATTGCAATTCCTGTTTGTCACTGCTCCAACTGAAAATTTATTTTTCTTTAAATTATTAACATACAACGTATTTACCAGAGTACGTCGTACTCTTCTGTCATTTACTGATGCAATAATTTGAACCTTTCCAATTCGTTCTGCTTGTATAAAAGAATTGTCACCTATCTGAATTACTATTGAAGATAGTAAAGGTTCAATATCGGTAAACCATTCCTTGTGCGAAGTCATATGCTTTGATGCTGCACTATCAGCTAACCAAATATCTTCACAACCATCAGCACTAATATTTTTAATTTCTGCGTTCAAAGCTTAATTTTTATCATAATAGCTACTACTACCACTTTGACCTTGGTTTCTTACTCGTGATCTGCATTCGGACTTGAAGTGACCTATTTTTGAGCAATAAAAGCACACTACATTTTTCTTACTTCTAAAATTATTTTTGTTAGCTTGCGACTGAGTTGTCTTCTGAGTTTTAACTGCAGCAAAAGCAGTCGATACACCATCTGCTTAACTTAGTCGGAGTTCTTCCTTGAGAAGTCTGGCAGTCAAATTGTCAAACGTTTATTACTCTCGGCATAAGAATCCCATGCTGTTGTAAATGGGAAATATTTGGGAGGTAAACTACCTAGAACTTTAATAATTTATCAAGATCTGCTACTTTTTCTCCAACATTTGGTAAGGCTTGTGCCATCGACTCGATCTTGGTAATATGTTGTGCAATGCTGCCTGTCTCGGACATACGGTAATTGAAAAACTGTTGTTTCAACATCACCTTGTTAACTGCTGACTTCTGTTCATGAATTATTTTTAATCTTGTCCAAATTTCCGGAGCTGTTTCACAAGTCATAACTGTTTGTAACTGACCAAATTCCATAGAAGTTGATATTAAAAGCATTGCTTTTGCATTAAGGTCTTCCCGTTCCTTCTTTAATTTGGCGTCGGACGTTTTTGCTGGACGTTCTATTCTTCCATTAACTTAATCTGCGATACCTTCAGCCTTGAAAATAATCTCCATCTGATACTTCCAAAGTTGGAAATTTTTTCGATCAAATTTCTGATTGTTGTCCATCTTATTATTGAATATCCTCCCTGTACTTTCCACAAGGAGATCAAGTAAGTGAAACCTGATGTGACAATGTGGCACTTTTTAAATGTCAAACCTTCCCTTTGCCAAAAATAGAGTTTTTTATCTATCTTCGTGCTTTAGCCTCCAAATCACTATTCTCTGTGATCTGGACCCGTAACCTTTTAGTTATTGCAGTGTTCTAGTGATTATATGAAGTAGGAGTAAAAACGACCTCGTTCACATATACAGTAAATTTATTTTAATGGTTAACATAGCAGTTTCGTTTCTATGCCGGCATTTAATTATACAGGTCACTTCCATAGTTATCAATGGAATCAATAAATTAGAGCGTTTAGTTTACAAGTTAACATACGAATTTGAATTGGGTACTTGCTAATAAGAAACTTTAATTTTGTTACCGGAATGTAGGTATGCAACTAAAAAGTAGATACGTAGGAACAACTTGTGTGTTGTATCTCTTCTTCAGTGGCATACATTAGGATAACATTTAACTGTCGTTTTGGCAATTAATAATTTCTATGTTAACTCATAAAATACACGCTCTAATCTATTGGTCTCATTTGTAACTATGGAAATCACCAGTATGATTAAATGGTGGCATAAAAACGAAACGCTTATGTTAACTATTAAAATAAACTAGCAAACAGTGAGACAAATGTCTCATTTAATAAAACAAAAAAGACCGTTTTTCAAATAGAACGCGTATTATATAAAAACAATAATATTTTTAAAAATATTTTATTTTCTCGAAAACCGGAAGTGTCACGTGACTGAAATTCGGTTCCGGACCTGACATGACCATTCCAAACATATAACTTTAATAACTTCTTTCTCTATCTCTTACGGTTTGGCTGCTGAAACAGCGTCCCGGACGGACCAGCGTCCCGGACGGACGGAAATCACGTGATTTCTCGAAAACCGGAAGTGTCACGTGACTGGAATTCGGTTCCTGACCTGACATGACCATTCCAAACATATAACTTTCATAACTTTTTTGTCTATCTCTTACGGTTTGGCTGATGAAACAGCGTCCCGGACGGACCAGCGTCCCGGACAAGTCTATTATATATATGGATTCCCCGTAGTTATTTATCAACGACTACTGTACATTGCTATGGATAACCATTTATAACATTTACAAGAATAGCACCGTCTATAAACAAAGCCTAAACAATAAAATCTATTTAGAATCAGCATGAAAATTATCTTGGAGCTTAAGGCGAAAAGTATAGTTTATTCAGAGGTGAACCGAAATCGCTGAAAAATATTTCTGACAAAACTAATGTCTTTAACTAAGGAAAATTTTATAGATTTTGTTATAATGCCTAATCTTACATATTTTATACAATATTTTTGGATAAAATATAACCAACAAGATGATGTGCCCAATATCCATCCAAAACTGATTCACTACAGTAAATTTCAATATGCCAATAACAAAAGCTTTAAATTACATGCGAGCAAATGATAAGCCCGCTAAATTTAGTTTGAGAAACTTTCTCGTTTCTTGTTTATTTCACGTTTGTTTAAAAAATAATCAAGGGTAATACCACAAAAAGTGAACATTTTCTGACAATTTTTTGTTCACATGCAAATTATTGCGTTTAAATTTCTCGATACCAAAACTGCGTTAAAAATTCCGCGAGACCGCAGGTCGAGTGGAATTTGAGCAGTTTTTGTTGAGAGAAATTTGCAATAATTTGCATGTTGACGAAAAAAATTCTCATATACAATACCGCGAGCGGTCGATGAATTGCTGAAAATTGTTGTGAAAGTGTATGAGTGTTTATTGCTTCGATATAAATTGGTCGAGTGCGACAGCACGAGACCGATTTTGAAGCAATAAACACGAATAAACACTTTGACAAAAATTTATGCAATTCGTCGGCTGCAAGCGGCATTTGAAGGACTATTCAACGAACAAAATTGACATTTCTTAGTGATTAATCAATTTTATCACGTCCTCTTTGAAAATAAAAATCTGTTGACGTAAAATAAATAGTTTGTCAAATTTTACATTTCTAATATCATATTTGATTAATTTTACAGGAAGTTAAATAAATGTCACAGGAAGAGAAAAAAATTGTCATTAAAACTCCGCTAGCGGAATTGTTGCACAATTTTACGCTGATTGGTGGCAAATGACATAAATACTAAATTATGATTGGTGAATAGTTAACTTGAAGGGGGCGAGTTGAATAGTCTTAAAAATTTTTACCTTGAGTGGTATTTGGAAAGATTATTCAACAATATGGGCAGATGACCTTTACCGTGTTCGACAGCACACATTTTTAACGTCTTCCACTATTAATTCAATACTGGAGCTTCCAACACGATTATTATGAGTTTTTAGAACGACGCTGATTTGCAAACTTTGACTTTGACGTTTTGGTGAAATGTCAGTCAAAGGCTACTCACTAAATTGAAATCATTAAAACCAATCGGGCTCGCGTGAAAACACTGTGACATTAGGTGTTTTCAATGACAGTTGGCCGTTTCTGACAAATTGAACTAGGCTTCACAGGAGGAAAAAAGCAAAAGAGCATGGTAACTCAACGTGTTAACCCCGCCAGATTCAAAACTCTTTGCGGGGAAGGGACAGAAGAGCACGGTAACTCAATGTGTGAACCACGTCAGAGGCGAAACTCGACTGGAAGCCCCTTACGAAAGTGGGCGAAACGTTGAGTTCTTCGATCTCAATCATGACACGGTCCAATCCCGAAAGTCGTATGTTACTTAATGACAATGGCCGTGAAAGAATCAAAAATCAAAATTGTTATTTGGTAACATAAAATTAAAGGATGCTGTTTTTGCTAATGTGTATAGAAGCATCACATAATAATATTTCTAGTAAACAAGTAGTAATGGATTGTGGATCTAACACCTGTATTGCTGTATTACTTCGATCGTTAACGGTTCCTCGCTAACAGATTTTTAACTCGCAAAGTTACAGAATTGTCAAATGATATTTTTACAAGATATATGAACAATGCATCTAGAATGTAGAAGTGATAATTGCTTTAAATAAACAATTTTGGAAACAAATAAAATTATAAAGGAACTTTTGACTAACAAGGTATGTAAATTTGCATTTTTAAGGTTTTTAGAACATCGTTCACTCTCCTATTTATCGTAATTTTTGTGAGTTTAACAACTAATATTGTATTTTACCTTACAGAAAGAATTTTATAATGGAAAATACATGTAAACTGAAGAAGACTTATTAAAGTCGAAATATATTTTTACTATTTTCATGGTTTTTATCATAAATGTAAACTATTAGCTGACTGGAGTTTTTCTAAAAATGAAATAATTTAAAAATACAGCTGTAAAAAAATGTCATTATAAAAGAATCTTTTGTCAAATATAAAATACCTCCTCGACCATGAATGAAAATAGGTATAGATTATTTTAAACAAAAAATTGGTATGTAATAATTACCGACTATTATTCGCTTTATTTTGAAGTTTTCAAAATGAGAAACTTATCTGAAAACACTCTCATAGAGAAATGTAAAGAAGTGTTTAGTAGGTTTAGTATTCCGAAGATAGTTCGATCGGATGGGGTCCTCAGGTCAGATCTGGGTTTAAAAACTTTGCATATGAGTATAATTTTTTTCAGACATATAACTAGTAGTCCTTACTTTCCACAATGTAATGGGTGTGTTGAAGCAACTGTTAAAATTGATAAAAGTTTGTTAAAAAGAAATAAAGATGTATTCCGAGCCCTTTTAGCATATCGTTCAACACCACTGGAATGTGGTTTTAGGCCGGCAGAACTAATTTATGGGAAGGAAATTAAGAACTAATTTACCAGTTTTGCCAAGTTTACTAAATGCGCCTGTCATTCTTTCAAACTGAATTACAGAGAAAGAATAAACAAGAATTTTTTTTTAATAATAGACACAATACGAAAGAACTGACACTGTTAAAAATTCGTGATTTTGTATAGATTTCAGACATAAAACAGTATGGTAAAGTGGTAGAAATAGGCAAAGAACCACGTTCGTATATTGTAAAAACAGATAAACGATATTATCGTCGAAATAGGTGGCATTTGATAGAGGCGCCTTAGCGCAGTAAAACTGACAACATGCTCCTGATATGTTGGAAAGTTTTGAGAATTCTGAAACAGCTACTTCTCAGGATGAACGAGTTTTGGATAATATTATTCCTGAAAATGATTGAAGAGAAAATACTGAGAAGTTAGTGGATTCAGAAGCATATAGACCAACGCGAAATAGAAAACGACCAAAGTATAGTTAAGTTTCATAATTTATAAAAAAAATATGGTGTGATACACGCACACGACTTCCTCTTACAGTGATCTTATAATTATCCAAAAATTTTATTTTACATTTTTAAGCATTTTTCAAAATTTTTCAAAAATTACAAATTCTACAAAAAGGGTACAAAATAGAGCGTTAGTTAAAGACATAAATTTTGCCTGGAATTTTAAGCTGAATTCAAAACTGTAATAATATACCGGGTGTTCTATTTAAAATAGGAGTTAATAAAAAAAAAGAAAAAAAAACACAAGAAACCCATTTTAGAAGTATTCAACTGGAAAATCACCTATTTCACATCACTACACATTAATATTGTAATGAAAATGTGAAGTTTAAAAAAAAACGTGAAGATCTGTTGAAAACTCAATTTATAATTTTTTAGGTGAATCCAATACTTCCGTTATTGCAAATGGAAGCAAAAAGGATGTTGTATTAGTTAGTTGGCTTGGGTTGTTTTATAGGTTTATGTTAAATGTACATGGAATTAAATATACTAGGCTACTATTTAATCCGATTTTCCCGCATGTTTTATTGAATATATCATAACGTAAACCAACAACGCAATTCTAAAGTTTTCTAAAATAAAGCCTTGTTTATAGCTGAAAACCTTCTTAATGCTAGTACGGCTATTAAATAAATTAAATGTGATCTAGATAGCTTCAAATTCATTTTCAGTAACATTTTCAGGAGGAATAACTTTCTCGGGGATTTTTAAAAGTGGATTACTAAATATTTATTAAATAAAAATGGTTTGTAATTACCTAACGTAAATATTTACTATAAACGCAACCGTTCTCACAATCAAATTCAGGAAAGAAGACAATTGGCCGTAAATAACTAATGCGATTACTTCAACGAACCGCTAAGAATGCATGTAGGGATTTCTCTGGAGATAGCATTCACACAATCAATTGCTTTTCTTCTAGTACGTTTTGTTTTGATGTCGGGAAATTCTCGGAGTTCGACACAAATATTTAACAATGTTTACTTTTCAGCTTTCACTGTTCTTATACTGTTTGCTTTGTTTTCTGCGTTCTCCTACTTTTGATGCCTCCCCTATTTGGATTTCCGCTCGAACGAAATCTCCCCATTGTTTTGACTGATGCTTTCTAAAGCCGGTTAAACAGACGAAGTCCGTGCCGAGAAAAACGTATACGTCCTATATAATGTTCCCAACTTCAACTTGTCATCTTCGTCCTCATTCTGATGCTGCCACAATACGATTCCAGCAAAGTTTCGCGATTTGCTACAGAAAAAAGGGAATGATAAAGTTATTCAACTAGAACTTATTAAGAGTGCTTTTCATCAAATAGACATATCTGGAGAAGTTGACAGAGCTATGAAAAATAAAACTGGACGAGCATTTTCTAAGTCGAGTAGCTCTTGCCGGCGCGGCGTGTATAATGTCGTTCCTTCTGAAGAAATTTAATGATGAAGAGTTGTAACATACGTACCTACTGCTCTTTTAAGTCAGCTTTTGCTTGAAATGCATTTTAAAGTAGTTATTCCTTATATACGCGACTATCCACAATTAAAAAGATGATGTTGCCTAACTACTTTTAATTTCAATACCATTTCATCTGCATAATAATTTAATTTCAGGTCTTCCAATTAGACCCTATTACAATTTATTCAAATTTAAATATAACAAGATTCCTCTCAAAGGAGGAACTATACGAGCAAAGAAGGCATCGAGAGGCTCCTACCTATAGGGGCAGTTTTGGGATGCTGAAACCGACAAACGCAATATTCTATTTATTCATGCTTTGCACGGCGGCTACAAGCCACATTGATTAAACTAAAAGAGCGCAAGGAGAATTGGACTATAATATTGATTTAGTGTACGATTATAAGCAATAACGATATGAGTTTTTTTTTAATTTAATCAATGGTTTCGATATATTTAATTGCTACAGAGCCAAGCCCTCTCATAAATATAGAAAAAGGTGTGGATTCGGACACTTTTCCTTAGGAATTCTATTACCTAACTCAATATTCAATAAAAGGTGGCGTGGGGTGAGATGGCGGGTATATGGTTTAATATAAATATTTGGCAGCGTTGACCCTAAAAACAATTTTCTGAGCCGATCAATTAGGAAGCATTTCCAAAAAAAAAGCTTTACAGTCAATGACTGTTGCCACCAAAGGTTCGACGAATCTGTTATTGATTGAAATAAAATACAGTGCTTGTTCTACAAATTTGATATAATTAACAAAAGTTACCTTAAATTATTTCCAAATTCATAAGAATATACTGTATTTCATTACATGCAGCTTTTGTGCCTGTTTGTATTGTTGAAATGACATATTTTATACCACTCGCTTCTTATATTGATACAAACAACTGGTTTCGCAAGCAGCGGATAGTACCTACTTGCTTAAAAACGTAAAATTATTTCGGTTTCCAATTTTCTGTAAAGTAGACTACCTAATTTTGCACAGCTGGTAGAGCGTGCTCATCAGCGCATCGAGAAGGGGAAGGCCAACCAAACCATGAAAACCTTCTAGGCAATAGGATATGTAGGCGGTGCTCAACTGCAGCTATACTTAACTCGACATCAAAATACGAACAGCTACTCTACGTTTTACAAATGAAAATAATGCAGTAAATTTAAAAACTCTATGAGTATAACATTAATAGCGGTACTTCTAGTCTAGTTTCAATTAATAATATAAAACTATAAGCGTTGCACTAAGTTTTATGCGCATTTACCAGTCAACCAAAACGAGAACAACTACTGCCGACATATATTCATGATTAAACGATATGAAGACGAAATCAGCAGAATCGCATTATATTCGCAAATAAAATCGCATAAAAGCCCACCCTGCATGAAAGCCAATCCTTCTCGCTGATTTCAATGAACCTTGCTGTGTAACCGAACACTCTAGCAATAAGCTGACGCTTGACGTCACAAGGTCATCTGGTTTTTAACTCTAGGTGACTCAGATTGGTGCAATTGGTTAACCAAATAGATTTTAAATAGGAATACCACCAACATTTACTAATTGCGTGCGGGTACGCAATGTACGTATTTCCCAGCTGTGGTAGGCCTCACCACGTAGTTTGAAGACTAGCAGTATTGTCTAGACGTTTTGTAGCACCTGGCTGGAGATGCTATCGACTCGTGTCCACAGCTGGTGGTTATTAAGAACCCGCAAAATTGTGCAGGAATCTGACTCGGAACATTAATTCTGGGATCCGGATTGTGAAACAACACGTCCCACTAAAATGCACTTTCTTGAGCGCTACCCATTCGGTAGTGCAAAATTATCGCTATGTGCACTGCAAGTGCCACATTTAGCTGTCGTACTTAACTTCTTTCGCACCTTAAAACACTCACTTCTGGCATATCTATACTCCGCGAAAATCGCGGAATGATTTGAGTTATTTGAATTCAAATTAACTAAACAGATAGTCTTATTTGTAAATATTACAAACTACATACATGTACACGTTGGTTGCATAGTCAAAGAATATTAGCTACTGGTATTGAGCTTAGAGCTGTAGTTGAGCAAAATTCCGTTTTAGGGCCAACCTTGTAGCTGTAACTGCAACACAAAAGGGCATCAAAGACAATTCCTAAGAATTCTACTTGCTAGTAATCAGTAAAACTAGCAGATGTGCCCGCCTGTCAAGGAATCTCACAGGGAAAACAATGTTGATACACTGACGTAGAGGGCTGAAGGCGTTACTGTACTGTTAACGGAGATACTTCCTCAAAATTATTTCACAACAGCTTACTTGCTAAAATACGGTGCCGGGTAAAAAAGTTGCTCTAAAGAATATAAGTCGAGTAACGCACGGCTACGCTGCAGATATCGCATGCCTTCACTTTTTAGACGAGTGGTTCATAGCAGTAAAATATTTTGGATCCATGACGTCATAACCGTCGGGTATGCAACCCAAACTACGAGCGTGTTCAGTTGGTTGGGCAGCTTTTGTTAGAAGAAAAGGTAAAATTCGATTCTTTTATTAATAAAATTAGACTACTGAAATTATTGTAAACGGGTTGTGGGAGCTATATTGTTTTAAACTCTCATCTGTGGTTTTAATAGTGATAAATGGTAACTGTGATAAAAGTTATTTTTCAGCTTCCTTATTATTAGCTGGAGAATTGAGTATTAAATAAAATGTTTATGAACAACTCAGGCAAGTAGGTATCGTTTTTATGGGGGGTTGTAATTAGTATAAAATAAAGAAGTTTGGTGAAATCAGATTTCCTTTTAATTTGTTCTTATAACTTTGTGAAAATATAAATTACCACAAATAAATAATATCGGAACTTATAATTCACAATTATTTTAAAAATAGTATACAAGTTTCTAAAGAACACGAGTCAAAAAAACCTTTATTGAATGAAGTGTCTAAGTTTTTAAAATGAGAATTGACTTGTCTCAATTTTTTATTTTTTGCTTCAGAGTATTGCAGGATTATGCAACGATTAAAAATCATATCCTATATACATAATCATACAAAAACCAATTTATAAATCAATTTAGTTTATTAAATAACTTAATATTTACATTGAAGTTTAAGGATATGTATGATCAAAACCACTATGAATATTGAGTACCTACATTATCATTTTTTCTAATAATGCTTTTCTAATGACATGTTTTTCAGTTTGTGAAATCATATCACTCTTTTTGTGACCCTTCCTTTTATTCTTAGTTGAAAATAATCTTTTTTGGGTTTCTACATTTTTTCTTATATTAACATTACTACTGATACCACTACTGGATGTAAAATTAGGCATGCTATTAATGTATGAAATGACATTATCTAGTTTTTTTGACACACTTAAGAAACCTGTTTCGTCCAGATTCACTTTTTGATTTAATCCCAAAATTAAATCCAGTTTAACTTGAATTTGTTTCTTATAAGAACTATTGCGATTGCTGCAAGAATTACTACAATCTTGTTCGTTAGATGCTAATAACATATTCATTACTTCTTGTGTATTGATACTTTCATGGTGTTCTTTAGAACCAACTGAATACATTTTTGCACATGCATGAATATGCTTACAAATATTAAAATAAATTATATTATCAATACAGGAACACTTAAACATATGAATGCATATATTACATTCTGTGCACCGCAACATGCAAGATTGTAAACAATTTTCTAACACTTTTTTACAATGTATTTATGATCAGCATCTTTTGAAGAACTTACCAGCCATGAATCTTTTTCTTCAAAAATTAAAATCATAGCTGTAGTAATAAACCTACTTTTGCTATGTGCATTCTGTATTTTACCTATTTTATGTGTTCTCTTATTTTTGCACAATTTAATTGCTCTTTCATACATCGTGTCTTGTAACAAATTCATTAACGCATTAATACTTTTATCTAAACGCTTACACTGTTTGCCATCTAAATAACAATACTTAATTTTCTTGTGCAGGGCTTCTAAAAACATATTAGTATTTATACCCAAATGTATTCTAAAACAATAGGCCCACTGTTCTACCCTACTCGCATAATACGATAAAAAATAGTCATAACATTTGTAAGTATCAATATCACTTCTTAAATAATCTAGAAATGTACTAAGCTCTGTATGCAACTTATTAACATATGTTTCATTCCTTAGTACCTGTAACGTTTTAAACACTAAAGATCTTTTATCCGTATCAACTATTTTGTTCAAGTTAGAGATCCAATTACGATTAATATGCCATGAACATAATAAACGTTTTAATACTGGGCCCATTACAAATTCCCAGGCATTATAGAAAGCTGGTGCATCGTCGGACATGAATATATGAGCAGTTCTAGTACCAACTAATTGCTTGATACATGAAAAGTAAAATTTAAAATATACGGTATCCCCCACCCAAGAAAAGCGCCCTTCCGTGCTTTCCAAGAATACTTCGATACTCAGCATCACTCCGTTTCGCTAATACAATGAAATGCTATGAACCAGTTATTTATCAAAAAAAAAACAAAAACAAAAACAAAATTTTTTTTGCCGACGACCATAGCTCAATAGTTGATGTTGCCTTCATTTTCGGAGGACCTATCTTATGAAAACGATCCAAGACTTCAGAAAGGTTCCTGGCGACCGGAATCGTGTACACATACGAACATACATCCCCCGCACAGCACGTTTAGGCACCCCCCAATACGGGATTGATCTAGTGGGCTGGGATCTTTACCAAAAGATCCACACCGCCGAGACGGAGATTTGATATAGTGGGTTCATTAGTCGGTTGGCTCGAATTTTAGAGATATTTGACTCAGAGTGGTTTTCGATATGAGGGAATTTCAATACTTCGTACACTTCGTGTCGAAGTAACAATTCTTCATCTGCTCTGTTAGAAAAACAAAAAGCAGCAGGCAATCCATTACCATACTCATCAACAACTACTATAGAGTATAACTGAAAATCATAACTGTTTAATCCATGTGTTCCATCAATGCATATTTTATTACTGCCAAATTGTTTTAGTACTTCTTTTTGAAAATCAGTCATAATAATAAGTACAAAATCGTCATTTTTAAATAATGAATCAATTTCTTGTTGTTCTTTATAATATACGATAGGATTTCCTTTGGTCTGTTTTAGTTCCTCTACCCACAATTTGACGCTTACTGCATCATTATCATGTCTTTTAGTAGAATACCCTAAAGAGAAATCTCTCATGATATTACGAAGATCCTTTTTTTCCAGAAGATGAATCCTCTTGAAAGCAGTAATTTTTTCTTCGCGAATATCACTGAGAATCTGTTGCACTGACACACCCTCTGACAGCTTCCCTATAACATATTCGCTTATTTTATTGTCACAATGTCTCCCATAATGATTGTTTTATTATTTATATTGTCCAAAAAATTACACGATACCAAAAAAATTATATTTACCTGCTAATACATTTCTATCCTCATTATTCAGTCTCAGTCGCCCAATTTCACATTCATGGCCAGCATGATTACCATAAAACTTAACACAATACTCATTGTTCACTTGTGTAACAATGATTGTTGATGGACAAGCACAGCCAATTTTATTTGTTCCAATATTTTTGGATTTTCGCTTCAATTCTTTATTTTCTCCAACTCGTTTAGAATAGGACCGATAGCATGCAAAATAATTCGTTCTTCTCCCATTTTTAAGTAACTTCGTTCCAGTATCCTGCACATACATAATGTTCATGTTTTCTTCTGTATTTTTCTTCCAGTCCAAAAATTCTAAAATATTTATAATTTTGTAATACCTATTAGTACCGTATGAAAAATATTTGTTTAATATGTACATACGTGTTTCTGTTGCAAATTTAAGTGTTTGTTCGTCCAAGTGAAAATTATGCGCACATGTAAGGTGCTTTCGGAGACGTGCATACGATGAACACCTAATATTGCACTCAGTGAACGAACACATCAAACGTTTCGTTTTATATCGCAAATTCTTCTGGTGCACTTTTAAATGAACTATCAACTTGATCTTGTTTGTAAACTTTTGCTGGCAATGGAAACATCCATATTCCACACAAGTATTTTGAGAATGAGATTGTCGCAAATGTTTATTTAATCCAGATTTTCGTCCATATTCTCTTGGGCATATATCACATTTATACATATTTGTTTCCTTGTTGCAAAATGTACACTCGTAAACAAACGCAAATGGCCCAAAGATAATAGCAGCTAGCAGCTGACCGACAGCAGTGACGGAATTGACATACAAATTTAAAATCCCTAGGTCTTGGGGAATTTTAAAGCAGGGCTCTAGGGAATTTAGTGACGTCATGGATCCAAAATATTTTACTGCTATGAGCCACTCGTCTTTTTAGCTAATTGCAATCAATTCGTTCATTGCAAAAGTATGGAATCAGGAAACCAGCAAGACGGCCGTTCCCTGGAAAGCAGGCAACTGCGACAAGCAGTACTGTGTTCTTAAATAATGAGGGTTAAAAAAGCAACAGATATACATCGGAGAATATAGCTTCGTTTCAGCAGGGGCCTACAAGAGATGTTTCAAATTTGGTAGATGGAGCTCTTCCTGGCGGGCCAACAAACAAAACTATAGATTTGCATTTGGAGTGCCTTTCACATCTAGCATACTTCCCTAATCTGGCAAAGTATGATTTTCAGGTGTTTGGGAGCTTCAAGGAGGAGCCAGAAAGTAGTCGGCACGGACGATGAGATAAACGGTGCATAGGTAGTTACACAGCCAATCAAAAAGAGCTTTGGAAGTTAGCAAACCTGCATTGAACGTGGTGTGGCCTATATTTAAAAGTAATAACATGCTCTCAATCCTATTATACATAATGTGTTAATAAAAATAATATTAAAGTTAGTTTTAGACGGGTGCATTGCAAACTACCCGTAAATTAAATATGTTTGCAGCATGAAGTAATAAAACCATAAATTCAATTTAGCTAAAATACAGTTCAATTGACAGCAAAATGCCACAACCAATGGAGGTCACAGCCAACGTACCGAATCGCTAGTCGCCAAGGTTGAACCGTAAAACCAGGTTTGCAACTGATGGACCTCGTGGCTCAAAGACGGAAGCAAAATAGAGAGCTTCTCTAGAGATTGGCGACGGCAAAATTTGCTTGGTTCTACTGGCCAATGTGACGTCAGGCCCCTTAGCGCTGCGTCGGCCAGATGATAGAGGATGGACAGCAGATGTACAAAGATTTTTACAAGTAGTTAGCGTGAATATACACGCGATAACCGGAAGGTTTTTCCAGGAAGGTATCCCTTCGTAGATCGATAGAAAACACATCGAATTTTAAAATGGAGACAGGAAGTGTAGACTTTGTTTCGATGGATCTGAATATCCGAAAACCATCAGCATTTTACTAAAACAGGCACGATAAGATTTTCCCAAACGGCGATATTTACGGACCATAACACACAGCATATAACCTTTGTGGTTGACTCCTGGACAATCTCGCTACATAAAATTTTGCTGCCAAATGCAGAGCGAATTACTCGGTTTCTTTCAAAAGAACGTAGCAACTGGTAAGAAGCAAAGAAACAATTACAGTACACTTTCAGCCAGAGAGATAGGAAAGAAAACCCATTCTATTTATTATAGAAGTTTCGCTTTATTCTGAAAACATTAGCAAGGCCTAGCCATTACTTTCTATAATCGAATTGCCCCTTACTATAAAAAAGTAGTAGTATATTGCATACCGAGGTGGAAAGTGTTTCATTACTGTCGAGAGATAAGTAGTTAACCGAAATGCTACATGCGGCACACCCACACTGTGTAAATGGTATAAAGGATTATAGATTATGTATGTAGTTTTAATATAAATTAGGAGGTCTCACTGAATTTTAGTTAAAATCAGCCAACCCAAGAACGTAACACAACGTTAGAGGTATGGTTTCTGAAACTTTCGTAGATTTGCATTTTTAGAAGCACTGAAAGAAGGTCATATGGTGACCACACCTAATTTTTTACGAACAGTTTGGTGCAATACTGAATTATTTAGCACTCTTTGTTTTCTTTTTTATAACAACAGTAATAGTTTAGTTAACTCATAAAATGTGGCATAACATTTTTAACTTACAAAATATAGTAAGACAAGTATCATACTTATTTATTTTTGTAGAATTGATAATTACACAATGATCTACTGAATTTTTCCAATATGTCATATGCAACAAGAAAAAATTAAACACAGAAATGACTAAATTCTAAATTCTCTGTTGTGTTTTCTTATATGACAATTTTCTGAGATCTGTCTTACACTTTTTGCTCTTTATTTGTTAAAAAAAGGTACAAAGCTTCAAAGATATATCTTAATTTATTTTCTTTCAGTAGCATGGAAAAGTTTACTGCAAAAGTCTATTTCAAAATTGCTTCGGTCACCCTCTGTCTATCACATGCCATATTTACGTCAATCGCTGGTTTTCAGGAACAAACTTTGTTTAAGTTCAGGCAACTTTTTTCTTTCTGTTTGAATAAACCCATGTGCAGTTTTACAGTTTCTGTATACGTACAACTTCCAAATTTATATTTAGTTAATGTTGTTGATTGACAAGTATGCGAAAGATTATATCTGTAGATGGATTTCATGTTATTTATATAAAACTAACCATATGTGTATAATTCAAAAACATAACATATATAGCTGAGTTGTAATTCGAAAACTTAAGATATCTATCCAAACTAAAATAACCTGATTTTTTAAATATGAAGATGTCAATTGGGTTATGTGTATAACAATAACTAGAGAACGCATAATACAAATCACACAGTATTATGATACATTATGTGGTTATGAATACATTAAAGAGAAAAGTGCTGTGATGAACAATACCAATTTTACTATTGTGTTTTCTATAGTATATAAGATTTCACTGCGAAGAATGGTATTTTCTCCTTTTCTATTTCTTTTCTATTTTTTATGAACACAATTGAAGTTAACGTTTTGTAACAACCATTACAATTATTGCAAAGTTTTCTACTGCGGGTGGAGGTATACATTATATTCACTCATTACCATAGAAAACCGTCGAAGACCATAATGTAAATAAAAAGTAAATTATGGAACTCAGATAATAGAAATATTTAGGTGTTGTCTATAATGCGTATCTGAAAATTGCTCTCAAATAAAAAGATAATTTAAATTCTTCTCAAATACAGAATCTATTTTTATCATAAGAGACTGAAAAACCTCCAACACTATTAATAGTTTTTTGAAACATTGAAAAGTGTTACAAATCTAAATTATCCGTGTTTATAAAATACAACACAAGTATTCATGTTCTTTTGGTAAAAAATACTTTTAACGTTGCGGGATTAAAAGAAAATTGTATTACAAGGCGGAAGTTTCGTTACGATATTAACGATACGAGTGTAATTGCCAAAACGAGGAGGTGAGCCGAGTTTTGCGGCAATGAAAAGAGTCTCGTTAAGTGCCATAACCAAACGTGTATTGTTTAATATTTTACCTTCATCAATAAATTATGGTTCAATGTATTTTTTTATATATAGAAAGAGTGCGGTAAGGATGCTCTAAATGATACCAAAATTAATTTGGTTAATAGTATATAACAATTCCGATGAAGATAAAAATAGTAACCAAACTGAAGACTGTAAACTGTCTTTTACACTTTAAATAAATAAATACACAGCATGGTTTTCGGAATTCCTATAATATAAAAAATTCATAACAAATACTCCGAGTGGTATTTTTCTACACATCACTTGTAAATTAAGGAAACATAGTCAAAGAAGAAGTATCATTTTAAAAAGCGGAAAAGAACGTTTGAGAGCGCATAATTTGGAGCGAGCTTTGTGCGCGAAGACTTAGGCGCTATTAGAAGCCCATACGTTTAGGCGCAGGAACTTTGGGCGCGGGAACAGTTAGGCGCCACGTGAACACGTTTTCACATGGTATGCACATCTACTTTATTACCTAACTAAAAATATATATAAATAACAAACGTAGAAAATAATTAGTTACGTTAACTAGTCGGAAAATGTGAACGGAAAGTTTTCGACTAGTTAAAGAGATTTATTGTGCACGTGCTGAAATGTTCGTGTAAAATTTCAAATTTTGAATATTATATTTTGGTATTTCGAAATATTTAATATTATTAATTTAAACTTTCGCAAAGAGCAGATGTGCCTTTGTATTAGCTCATTATCAAATCTACACCCAGCAGTAAGAAACTGGCCACAAAAATATTTTTAAATATAACTTTGAAATGAACTGATCGATCTTTGGAAACTTGTCATCAGATGCTTGCTTTTAACATTTAACTCTTTCTTAGTCTTTTATTATAGGCCAGTTTCTGGTTTTTAACTACAAAGTGGTTCAATGGTTTCTCTTTACTCGTAAGTCCAGTAGGTGGCTAGCCTTGCCCGCCGAAATGAAGGAAAAGTTCCCTTGCTAAGGAAGGTTAACAACCACCACAGGTGTTGGCGTGGTAACAGGGAACCGAGAGTATCCGAGAATTGCATCTGCTATTTGACTAAAACACTTAAATTTTAGATTTTACACAAAAATAAGAAAAAGTGGCGGCAACACGTGCAAAATGGGTCCTTTTTAATTTTCGAAAACGTTAAGACTCCTAATAAATATTTATATTTTGCAATTAGCTACACAAATAACTAGTTTCTACCTCTGTTTTGTTAAAAATGTCTAGCTACACAACGTATTTCAACTAGGTCAAAATATCAGCGCCCAAAGGTTCGCGCCTAAGCGTCTTAAACCGTTTTAAAGGTCTTTTTTAAAGGTGTTACACTTGTTTAGCATATTGGCAGTAAAATGTGATCTTAGAAGCAGCATTCCAATGCTGAATATTTTTTATAACTAATGCAAACTATGAAATGGTAAATATTTGGATTAGAACTTTATTTCTAAAGATTACCAGTAAGCTTTTGCATAGAAATTTAATGTTTACTTAATTTTTACAATACATAGCAATTTATTCTTTTTTAATAACTGACTTCGTCGTGTAAATTAAAGAAACCCTAACCTTGAATTACTATACAGCAGAAACTGAAACTTGGTTTAAGTATTTAGCATACACTTGTTTCCAGTTTTGGAACATAATTGGGTCTCAGTAGTATTTCCAGAAAAAGTGACTGCGAAGAGTTTAGTATTGGAAAGCGGACACGTTTAGGTACCTGAGTTTGTTTTTACATACCTGAAAGCGGCTTATACTCGTATTGATGCCTTATTTCTGAAGTATCTAAAAATTTCAGTTTAAAAGCATTGAATTTGACGATCAGAAAAATGAAAAACAAGCCCATCGCGTTTGTTCTGCAAACTTTTCTTCAGAAGTATTTATAGTAGCAACTTCTAAATTATCAAAGTTCAATCAGCTATTACTGCTACATTACCCGTCCTGAAGTTAATAAATGTTTTATACTTTTTAAGCGAAGCCACATTTTAATTGATTTAATTTAGTTGTCTACGTAACGAAATTGTGACAATTTGTTGCTGTATTATTACGTCAAATAATTAATGAAAAAATTCTAAAGCTTTTTCTCTCGAAAGACGACGTGATTATTATTTACCGACTCAAAGACAAACACATACAACAACATGAAACAATTTTGATAGGTATATACATATCTGCGGTTAACACAAAAATAAATAGGGCTGTCCTAAATTCGCTTAAAAATTGTTCTTTGTTAAATTAAGTTTCAGTAACAAGAGGATGAAACATCTTATTAAATAAGTCCCGCAATCAGCGTATGCCCTTAGTTCGTTAACCTCCTCTCGCCACTTCAACCGCAAATTTCCCGATAGTTTTCCCTAGAGGGAACTTCTTGAAACATTCATAAGATGCACATCTCCTAAAGGAACCGCGTAGCAAATTAGGCATTTCTCACAATAATTTTACTTTCTCGAAATGTGTTCAGCATAATTTTTGACTGCAAAGGAAAATTTTATTAAAACTATGATAGATAAAAGTCTAGATAACCTATAAAATTACCTAAGGTTCTTGTGAACTGCATTATTAATCTTGAACTACTTTGATATGTAAATGGAATGCATATAGTACAATTTCGACGAGGAATGTGTGCCATCGTTATATTTTGTGATAATAAACTACCGATGCAAATGCTCTGCTGATCTGATAATTTCGTGTAACTGCTTTTCACTAAAATTATACATTGTATCGTATCAGATGAAAGATACGAGTACCACTTAAATTTATGGAATTAAATTTTTCAGCAATAGCGTTGACCATTCATTAAAAAAGCTTACCAAGTCAGCGGCAATATTTACCGTTTGTATAGCTATGGTTCATTCTCTAAATCATGACATATGTACTAAAATGCATGTGTTCTGTGTAAAGAAGTGAGAATTTAGAAATACGTTGAATATTTGCCCACAAATAATGAAGAAAATAGAAGATACAAAAAATAGAACAAGCAAAAATCGCGATAAGTTAGAGAAAGAGGAAATACTAGATAGACAGCCACGTGGAACAAATAGGGAAAATATAAAAAATAATATTAAATCTTTCTAGCAGCAGATAACGAGATCTGAAAGATGAAAAATAAATACTGCGTTACCAAGAAAGATGCTAAAAAAGAGATGAGAGATCTGATACACGTAGTTACTGATAGAAGTAGACGAAGAAAAAAATACATGAGAAACAAGAAGAGGAAGGGGGATAAAATTGAAGAACAATTTGTCAGGACATTTTTAAATTGTACGAACTTACTGCTATTAGAGTATTTTTCTAAATTACGACCCCACTGGTATATGGGTTTTTTCATATTATTCCGCTTGTTAAGTTCAGATTGTCGAATTTCATGCAAGCAGCTAATGGCTTATAGCGCACGCAGCTGCCCTCGCCGCCGTATAATCTGAAAGGCGTTTATTTCTTATCTTTGCTTATATTCGTTGGCACGCTAGGTTACGAATATCAATTTAGTCTGCAGACGCATTCTCGAATATTCCGCGACATAAATTTAACAAACAACGCCCGTCCGCCAGCTTGCAGTCATCTTGTCCATCGTTGCACGTGTTTCGCGCGAGACGCTGACGCGCTTCCCCCAGTGCCGCTTCCGCAGCGCTGGGGCAGCGTGGCGTGTTTTTTGGGTGTGTGTTTTCGGACTTGAAGCGAGTCGGTCGCAGCAGTGTGTGTGGCTGGGGTTTTGTGTTGTGTTTGTTTCCGTCGAATTGCCAGGCGCTTCTCTGTTTCGTCGAATGGGCCGTTGTGCCAATATAACCCCTATGTGTATGTGGGATCAAATTGAGAGCGTTTACCTATGGTCAAATTTTGCGTGCGAGCCTTGTCGATTATTCTGGTCGCATCGTGGCTTCTGGTTAGGAAACTGCGGGACTCCATCACCAACGCCTACGCTTCGAGCTCCTTGGAGCCCCTCGCCCCGTTTCGTAGTCTTGAGACACTCGCCGAACTCCAAGCTGGGCTCCCTTCGACCGCCACAGGTGGGGTTAAGTTAAGGTATTGTAGTAGACATAAGCATTCCGAGCTAATCAAAAGTGTGCGTGTACAGTGCCATATGCAAGCGCATCATATTTGTGTACTAACTAATGTCTGTTTATCATAGTTGTGTACTAACTAACGTTTTTTTCAACACTCCCTTTTCGTTATGCAGTGCGAATAGATTCCCATTGTACGATGCCATATGTAAGTGCATCACATTTGCGTACTAACTAATGTCTGTTTATCATATTTGTGCACTAACTAACGTTTGTTTCAACACCGCTTTTTCGTTATGCAGTGCGAATAGATTATCATTGTACAGTGCCATATGCAAGCGCACCATATTTGTGTACTAGCTAATGTTTGTTTCATCACCCCTTTTTCGTTACGCAATGCAAACTAACCAATGTTTGTGTACCTTCTTTGTGTACCGTATGTGTTTGAAGAACAATAGACTTATTTGTTAAACGCCTCCGCTGTATTTTCTTTGTGTTGCATGCTGAGTTTCAGTTTAAGTAATCTATAGTGTCGTCGCCCGATTGGCGACTAGTGTATGATTGGTGTAAAGCAATTCCTGGACAAATTTGTGAGCGTCAAGGTAGGTTTGAATGCTCCAGCTGTCGGTTCCGGGGAGTCCCAAGGCTACACTCATACCTTACCCCATTTGGCTTTCGGGTTCCTGTCACACGTGGGCTCAAATTCCGAATCCCGTAGCACCTATTATTTTGTGACACCCTGTATATGTCGTCACGCTTGTTCCAACTAAGTCTCGTTCGTAGAACAACGCCCATCTCCCTGAGCGTATTCAGCCGTGGCTATTAGTCTGTTCTCGAAAATTCTAGGGCAAGTGGTGACGTTTGCCGGACGTAACAAGTTCGGTGGCACCCCGTACCCCACGGTGTCGTAAAAACAGTTTTATACCGTAACAAATTCTAGAGTGAACGGATAACTAATTAAGTACGGAGAAACACGGATTTTTTGTGGTCATCAGATTATACAGGTATTTTACGTTAAACTAACCATTCAGTAAATAATACACTGTTAAGTTTTGCAGATGGGTTTTACTTCCTTTTACGATAAAGGAACTCTTGAATTCACCCCAAAAATTCTAAATTGAGTTTTCAACAGATCTTCACGATTTAGAGTCCCCTGAACCCAAAAAACATGTTTTTGTTTATTGGTCTGTGTGCCTGTGTGTCTGTGTGTCTGTCTGTCGGTGAACAAAATATCTCAAAAACGAAAAGAGGTAGAGCGTTGAAACTTCATATATAAGTTTTGTGTATTATCTAAATGCGACAGCAAGTTTTTAAAGAAAATCGCATAACCGTAAGTATGGTGTTTACTCTTGTGATTTTTCAGTTTTAAAATATATTTTAAATGGGAGTTAATAAAAAAACAAAAAACACAAATGAAACCCATTTTTAGAGGTATTCGACTGGAAAATTACCTATATCACATCAATACATTCAAAATGTAATATAAATGTAATGTTTGAAAAAAATTGTTAGAACCGTTTTTGCAAAAATCGAAAGAAAATGAAAAATCACAAGAGTAAACACCTACTTCCGGCTATGCAATTTTTTTCAAAAGCTTGCTGTCTTATATACATAGTACACAAAACTTATATATGAAGTTTCAACGCCATGCCTCTTTTCCTTTTTGAGATATTCTGTTCACAGACAGAGAGACACACAGACACACAGACACACAGACCAATGAGCCAAAACATGTTTTTTGGATTCAGGGGATTCTAAAACGTGAAGATCTGTTGAAAACTCAATTTCGAATTTTTGGGGTGAATCCAAGACTTCCTTGATCGTACAAGGAAGTAAAACCCATCTGCAAAACTTAACAGTTTATTATTTACTGAATGATTAGTTGTACGTAAAAAACCGTGACCCGACACTTAATCACGCGACACATAATCATAGGACATTTAAGCACGGACAGTTAAACACGCCGACATTTAAACACATAGACATTTAAACACACCGACAGTTAATCACACCGACATTTAAACACATAGACATTTAAACACCCCGACAGTTAATCACACCGACATTTAAACACATGAACAAATAAACACATTGCGTTTGAAGTGAATTCGGAATAGTAATAGCGTGTTAAGTAATGTACAGAAACCTAACTTAATGTTACCCAAGACTGCAGTAAAACTAAAATATAAAAAAATATGGAGCTTTATTGGTTATTATACATAATATTATTTATACATGCATACATATATATTAAAATACATGGGCAAGGGTTCGCAAATATTCGATTTTATTTTCCGGATCGTAGCTTGCAACTATTCGTTCGACTCTGATGTTAAGGTCTCTGTACTTTTTCTTCTCCGGAATGCGTTGACCACTTATATGCTGTAAATAATATGTGTGTTGCAATGCAATTTCTTTTTGTAGTCCACCGAACCCTTGCCCATGTATTTTAATATATATGTATGCATGTATAAATAATATTATGTGTAATAATCCATAAAGCTCCATATTTTTTTTATATTTTAGTTTTACTGCAGTCTTAGGTAACATTAAGTTATGTTTCTGTGCATTACTTAACACGCTATTACTATTCCAAACTCACTTCAAACTCAATGTGTTTATTTGTCCATGTGTTTAAATGCCGGTGTGATTAACTGTCGGCGTGTTTAAATGTCTATGTGTTTAAATGTCGGGGTGATTAACTGTCGGCGTGTTTAACTGTCGGCGTGTTTAACTGTCCGTGCTTAAATGTCCTATGATTATGTGTCGTGTGATTAAGTGTCACCGAACCGTAAAAAACCTGTATAATATTTTTTGTAGAGAACTTCCTAGCCTGCATTTCTTGTAATAACTAAAAAAGTCATACGACCCATAGTAAGAGAGATATTTGCGAAAAACTTATTTCTGTGACCTTTGACCTTAAATAACTCAAAACTCAAGCGCGATATAGGTGGGGACTTTTGACACATTATTTATAATGTCAAAATAAAGGTGTAAGTATGCAAAATTTCAGTTCACTTGGATTTTTTCGGCAGACGGATTCTAATGTAACTGAACTAATAACACACCCTTCCATATAGTATTCGTGGATTTTAAGACTCTATGTAACACCGTAACAAGAATTAAATAAACTGCTCAAGGACAGGTCTAACGAGTAGCTTCAGAATGTGTAGTTCAAAACGTGACCACCGAGCTTCTGTAGATGGCGCCAAGTGGACAAACCGCCACTGTGCTACAATGCTTGGAAATTTTGCAAAGTGGAAAGCCAAAACCAAATAGCGCATGAAGGTGCTCGGGACCTTAGCAACAACTTTGCCCCCTTTCAAAATTTCGATATCTGTAGCCGTTCGAAAGTTACAGGCGATCCGGACGGACGGACGGACGGACGGACGGACAAAACGTTCGCATAAGTACGCTGAAGCTACTAATAACGACGTAATATGAAAGAACTAATTTTCGAGAAAACTGATCAGACGTAAGAAGCCGCAGCACTGTCGAATATAACATAAGAAATATACTAAAAAAATAAATATTCAGATACAGCGATCAATAAAGGAATTCAAATTCTAACATACAAAGACTAGTAAGATTTAATAATAAGAAGCTATATGGGAAGCGACAAAGAAGAAAGGATTACACAAAGGTTAAATAAAACAAGTGTGAAATTTAAGGAACTAACAAAATTAAGTAGTAACACAAACATTAGAGAATTTAACTAATAGAAGGAGTAGAAACCTTCAAATACTTTGGAATACAAATGAACAATAAAGATGTAGAAGAGGCACATGATTCGAACGGGATACAACTTACGCCTATAAAAAGATTTAAAGGAAAAGTTAACCCTTGGCTCCTTTAGCAGCAGCAGCAGATGCAGAAACACTGAATGCACAACCTACTGCGCTAGTGCAAGAAGAGATGTTACAGGATAAACTACTAAAAGCTAAAGAATTGTAACTAAAGTGTGACTTTTCAAGACCACGTTGATTAAAATTTTACACGATCGTCTTGGAACGAACAAAGTGAGGGTAAGATGAGTTTAAACATTTTTCGTGTTGTCCAAAAACATCGATCGAATGTTGTACTGTATCTTTAGCACTCTTCGTCAGTGTGTCACAATCCTAAGGAAAGATCATGGGCACAATGTTTCGGAATTGTTAGGAAATTCTGCTGGTAAACTTTAAGAAACGAAATAATACAAAAACAGTTGAGTATTATGCAACACTAATATACAAATGGAATGATTCAATCAAAAAGAAGCGTCGAGGATATCTCTCTTGGAGAGTGATTTTATTGCATGACAATGTGCCAGCGCATACTACAAGCGCTGGAGAACCGGCTATTTAACGATCTGGTTTCTAGGAATTAAATCTATCGCCCCTTCAGCCCTGATCTGGCCTCTAGCAACCATTTTTGTCAGATCTGCTTGAGTAAATTTTTACCAGTGATGAAGAAATCCTCTTTTAGACCATGTTAAGAACATCAATTTAGATAATTTTTGCACTGGTATAGAAAAGATACTTAGACGTTCTAAAAATATATTGAAATAAAGAGTGATTACATTGAAAAATAAAAATTATTGTTTAATTGTATTATCCACGACTGTTAACGCTTGCAGCGAGCTGGCGGCGAGCGTCGGCGTTTGTGCCGAAGCTATAATCTACATCTGGTAAGATCCTTTGTCTTCGCCGTAGGACAAGTACGAAATTTATGCAGTTAAATCGCATATTTAATTAATTCTCGCGTTGAACTGACCTAGTGAACGTCGCTCTAAGTGCGTATTATTGTCGTGTGTGCAGTCCAGTGTTGGAGTTCTGACCAGTAGGAATGCAGAAACAGCCGATGAACCTCAGTTAGAGCATCTTGTAGGACTGTTTTGATTTTAGTGTCTAGGTACTGGTTGCAGTAGACTACCAACACGACAGGAAACGGGTTGAAGGAGGTATTTGGAGTACCTTATTAAGGTTCTGGTCCCAGCAAGCCACGAATATGACAGGGAGCGGTTTCAAGAGGTATCTATAGATACTGGATCCAAAAATCCACACAAATATGCTACGGTGATTTTTCCATTTGAGTCCAAGAACTAAAGTGCAGCTTTCTGTTCTTGACCGCAAGCAACATTTCAAACATCGCGAAGCGAGTAGGTTACACAAACAGTAAATATGTATATCTAACGAAAATGCACTTTAACTTTGTATAATCGAAGGATGTAATCATATTAATGACTAGCAGCTCATTCTACGTACATTTAGCTTTTCACAGATTTAGTCAAATAATACTCTTACCATCGAAGCTCCTTATGGCAAAAACTCTGCCATCGCTCGCAAAATCAAACAGTATTTACATCTACCATTTGCGAAACGAGTACCTCATCGCTTGCAGTATGGAAATTGCCATTTACAAAAGTAAGCAAAGCAAATGCTAAACTCGCGTCTTCTATTCTTGAATACAATAGTTCTTAGATTCCCTAGCAGGTCAATAATGATGTAACAACGTCAATGCTCGAAGGTGCTCTGCTGTATTGAGAACGTGGTCACGGCTCTGCTCAAGTGGACCGGTGCAATCCAGCCAAACAACATGTGTGCAACTTTAAACGCAGTACATGTAGAATTCTCTCAAATATGGCCCATAATTTTGCGGCTTTACTAGAAGCGCTAATTAAGAACGAATAATTTGCCTACCTTCATAATGGAAGCGCCATAATTTTACAACTGCGTCACGTTGTTCCTCGACCCATTAAATCCCATCTTCCAATGGTTTTATGCGCGAGCGACAATTCGTCCCCACGAAATAAACATCAAACCAAACTAATAAATCCGTAAATTAACGTTTACGACAATTAATTCTGCCACGTGCAGAATTATAACATCAGCATTGGCATTTGGGTCTGGAAAAACACGACCTCTTCAAGAGCGTTCTGGATGCAGAAGACCGATTTTCTTTCCCCGACACGGCCTCATGCGCAGGTAAGGTGCGTTCGCATAATGAAACCAATAAATACGAGCGTTCGGGAATCAGAAAATAATAGCAATTCAACTAACGCGAAAGTAAAGCGTAACAGGGTGGCTGGACTGGTCGCTGAACTCAACTGTGATTAGTACGCCAAGCACCTTAGTTTTAGACCTTTGTAAGCTTCTCTATCCCGAACATTTTCTGGAGGAAATTTGAAGAAAAATTACTTCGACTTTGTTGTATGCGGCATCGCACATCGCCTACACGTTTAGCTTATCGCAATATCTCGCCCAAGAGAGATTCCAACGCCGATTATGATGTATTGGCGACGTCCCAATTCTGAGCATATTATTTATGCGTATTATTAGAATGAATTTTGTACAGTTGCTTACGTCATATGATGAGGTGGCTGGAAATTAAACGCAAGGTTTCCTGTCGAAAAATAAAAGCTCTACCACATTTGACAGACTTGATACCTAGTGTTTGACCGGTTGTTGGTATAGCAGTATGTATCTTCTGCGTGTGAAAAATAGTAGGTACAGCATCTAAAATATAAAAAGCTTTGTACTAAATTTTGCTGGATGTTACAAGTTTTCTGTGAGTCGACTTTTGGGTCACTAAGTCCTGCTCAAGATGTTGAATGATTGGACAACGAAGCAAATGAAGATGAGAACAGAATGAGCACTATCACTAAAAAAGAACTACGTTAAGAAAAAAGACAGAGTGTAAAGTAAAAACTGCGCTTAATACACATGCTCTGTGTATGCAAGAGTTAGGACATGTAGTTGGCTTGCATCCACAAACCATGGCGTACGTAATTTTTTCGATTTTAAATATTATCTGTACTTCTTCCAAATGCAATAAAATTACACATATCTTTGCTAAATCATATGGTCTAATGGATTATCTCTTAGTACATATAGGATATCCACAACCACATAGGATCTCTACAACCAGCTGCAAAGCCTTCTGAATACACAGATAGGTAGATAGATCTGAGTGTTTATTTTATTAATTTAACAATGGAAGAGCGGGCTACTTCTGCATACATAGAACAGCGACAGCGGTAATTTTGATCGCTCTTAAATAAAAGAGTCTTCTATGTTATTATTAAAACATAAATTTGCTTTAAAACTTCTTTTCTTTTAAACTGAAAATAAAAAATGGTTTTCATGAAAATATGGAGTTATATAAGGGACTCTAACCCTAATATGAATATTAGCAGGAGTGAATGTATCGCCTAGTAATCTCTGATGTGCATTTGCCACAAACAGGTTTCTTTGGTACTAACGTCTGTAACGATTCGATAGTGGTCATCCTCGGTTCTGGTTCGTTTGATATTAATTGCTCTTGAGGAGTTCTTCCATTGGTTGCCCGATGAAACATCTTCCGCTAATTCACTTTGCTATTTCCGCCTCTAACGACACGTTGATGAATACCTACATATGCCATCATCGAAATCATACCTTTACTGAATATTTTTTAGTTAAATGATCCAAAATTTCCACACCGTACTTCGTAGAATCATAAAAGGCAACGGTTTCTGGAAGTTTTGTTTTGGAATCTTTTCCAATTTCCACGCTGGGGTGAAGTATACTAAGAAGGATAGCATTTTTATGCACTTTTTTACCGTTATTCATGATGGTAGTTTAATATAACTGATTACGGGGGTGCTTCAATGATAGTGGAACCTCTCTTAGCGTGCTTTTTGCATGAAATTTTTTGCTAGTTTTGGGAAAGTGAAAAAGTTACCGGTAGTTATATTTCTACCCATATTCAGATATGGTTTCAATATTCAGAATACTACGTATTCAGTGAGCGTCTCATCTACAGGGCGAAGCCCGTTTTTACCCAGATAGAGACATTCTTCAAGAGACACCTTATATCAGCATCTGCTGCAAGTCAAAATTTTAAGCCAAATTTATTTGGCATGTTGGCCATGTATTGGATAAATCTCCACCTGATGGTTTTAGTGGGAACGAGGTGTTTATCTATGATAATATTTTGTCCAGGCCTGTAGCAGTTTGTGCAGTTTTCAATGAAAAGGTTTCCCAATACGAACTCAAACTTCACTTTTTAAGTGTTCAGATCGTGTTGATTTTTTGTCAAGAGTGGTTGACCACGAGCTATCTCATTCGATTCCTTGTCAGTTCTACCAGCAGATGTGACTATGTGTTATAGGCAGGCTGTTTATGAGCTTCAGTTTCAGTACAAGATGACTTTCATCGAGGACCAACACGTCTGCTTCTTCCCCGTCTAGCAGTTGCTTGAGCTGTGCTAAAGTCAAATTTGATACGTTCACCGCAACTTCACCAGCATAACCTCTATGCAATGGTCCAATTCGCTTTCGCTGGTTTCAGAAGACACTGGTTTATACTCCTGATTACTGCCTTTGTCTTCGGAATGAACAATCTCAAGTATATCGTCAGACTACTGCTGTAACATTTCAGCAAGTTCCTCATAAGTGAGCTTGCCTCGTTGACATTATCACACCAATATTTGTGGATAGTGGATATCTTGGCAGCGGTTGAGATCTAGGTATCAAAAATTTTGCCAAACGTTCAACACGCTAAACAATGAAAAGTCATAAAGCCACGCCACCCTAGAGTTGCAATTAAAGTTATGATGAAAAGATAAATTTCGCTAACGGTCAAAATGATCCCCTTCCTGGTTGTAGTGTTAAAAGCATTGAATTGTGTTTCAAGAAATGACACCATTATTGTGTTATTTGATATTTTTCTGGGAGTAGTTAATGCTGAAATGTATTTATTCCAATCTGCGTTAGGGCATGGTAAATGTTTATATTTTATGATTTATTTATTTAAGTAAGTAGCCACCAGGCTAAAGGCCAATAAAGGCTACAATCTACCGAGTGATTTTTTAACAACTCAATTGCAGCAGGCCCTGGCTAGCATGAATCAATTGGCAATTCTGAAATGTATTGCTGGTGACACTGTAAGCACAGAATAAACACCTAATGGACTCAGAAGCGACACTCGCGACTTTGGCAGGAGTCTAAAGATCAGTGCGCATGCGTAGCGCTAGCGAGTAGATTTGTGACGTCATGACGTGTGTTTCCATGGATTGGTTTTAACAGGCATTGTCGGTGGTGAACCTATAATTAAACTTTTCAAATTTCCCGCCTTTTCTACTTGCTCACAGTATGGCCGCCTGACCAAACTAAGGCACTTCGAACATCAAAGGCGCCGCCGCGGAGTGTCGCTTCTGAGTCCGTTAGGTGTTTATTCTGTGCTGTAAGTCTATGTTCGAGCTTAGCAGGTTAGGTTTTGCGTCAGTCTATGTCAAAACTGACGCAAAATCTAACCTGCTAACCTCGAATTTGACATAGACTTACAGTGTCACCAACAATACATTTCAGTATTGCCAATTGTTTCAGGCTATCCAGGGCCTGCTGCAATTAAGTTTTTAAAATATCACACTGTATATAACGTTATAAGTGAGTATGCAGCAAAAATTAAATATAATTTATTGTAGCTAGAACATAATAGCTATTTATGCAGCAAGTGCTAAAAGTCGACGTTTATGCACGAGACATGAAAATTATGAAACGAAGCCGAAGGCTGAGTTTCATAGCATGTCTCGTGCATAAACGACTTTTAGCACGCGTTGCATACAATATTTTATCTACGACCTTAATTTTACCGTTATTAATCCATAAATATCGGTTTAACAAATGTTTGCATCTACAACACTTCTAATTTATGTCATAATAAATAGTAGGCCACGCGCGGTCGAATGTTTGCGAAGCCAGTGCTGTCAAGGTCAGTTACGAAATGTAATTATTAATACTCCACATCTGAGTGTATTCATTACATAACGCTTTAATTATTTCAAAAACAATTTACCTGTAACGCAAGAAGCAACTAGAATAACTTTACAACTTCACTTCCAGTTCGAAATTGTAGTTTTATAACCTCACTTCAGTTTTAGCACTAGAGCTAAAAGTAAACAGCTGATTTTTTTAACCACGGTAAACTATAAAACGTCACTTTTAGTGAAACAAGCTAGTGCTAAAAGGCCTACTTTTAGTAGCGGTCGTAGATAAAACAAGTTAGGTAATCAAGGTCCACATTACAACAAGATAAAAATAAAATAACAATACAAATATAAGCGGCCCTTGGCAATAGTTTCAATTAAAGATTATACAGGATTTCTATAACCTGATGGTTGAATTTTTTTAAAGATAAATAAAATATGTCTTCGTCTGTACACATATTAGCAAAATTAGTCATCTTATGTATAGGATAGTTAAAAGAGTAACTCGTATGGTTTGTGGACACCGCAAACATAGAAACGGTTCTATGGCAATACATCGGGCTATTGAAGAAAAGCTTCTATAACATATGAAATGAGTCGATTCTATATTGGATAATTTTTTACAAATAAATATTGAATTCAAAAGCAGAAAATTAAGTTGGATTAATAAACAATTTTGCTATAGTAATTTAAAAATAAAATTCAAAATATTAAAGATACCTTTTTAACATACCTATTCATAACTGGCCAAATAAAATGTCAATGAAACCAATGGAACTTCATACCTTTTTGCATCCCAACATTCTTCCATATTTAGACCGATAACCAATAGTTAGTAACCATAAAGACTGTGCTTCTATGAACCATCTTCGGGTTTACGCAGAGCAGGTGACTAGATTGATCCACTGAATTTTTATGAAGAATATTCTCTCATAGGGATCAGTAGTAATGGTGTTCGTATGCTGACCGTATGACGGCACTAACTGTTGGTTTGTAACACTGGAATTCATTACTGGAAATGCAAACTCCTTACCCTGTTCTGGTCTCGATTTTCCAATTTTAACATTATTTTAATTTATGCAACTACAATATTAAATATTGTAGTATCTAGTCATGTCGAATAATATTATCAAACGAAATACTAAATATTAATTTAATCACTTATTTGTTCCGTTGAGTGACGAGGAATCCCAACAGCCCCCGCAGTTTTGTTTCTTGTGATAAGCGAGGTGTTGAGAGTAACGATCCCGCTTCTTAGGTACCCTTCTGCAGCATCTGTTAATATTACGCCGAGCAGTGAGGTAGTTAGAATAACTATTTTTCACCGAGTTGTGTATGAAACTTGGCACCACCCCTTGTGTCTTGAATGCGCCATTGTTGCGGGGTTAAAAATAAAATTCTTGTGTGAAGTGAAGTGAAGTTCATTTAATTGGCAAGCTACTATCTGTTTTAATGACGGTGACTGTTAATAAAAATTTCGGAAACTAATCAATTCTGTTTTTATCGGATTTTCCGCAAATATTTACTATTTAATAGTACACGCGCTTTTTTCTCGCTGTTATACACTTGAACACTAGATATGGTGCTGCATACTACATACAGCAACTAAATAATCCCTGCAAAAGAGGTGCACCGAGCACTATGAAATCGCGTTTTGAAGTCGAGCTCTTGGTTGACTGGTTCGAGCACTGCGATTAAAAACAAACCAGTAGCAGAACTAGCAAATGGAATCACGTGTATTTCCATTTAGCAATACTGAACCGATATTATTCGGAGCCGCTCAAAACTCAGGTAGCCTAAATTTTCTCGAAAAATAGAAGCAACAGAATACTGTTACTTATTTTGTTGTGCTAATTTGTATTCTACCGGGTGGCCATAAATATCTGATATCACATTACCTGTGGAATCAACACCGCTTTATTAAATTGATGAATCCAACTAAACTAAATGTCATTAATGTCATCACAACTAAAATTCCTATCTGTCAAAAATTATTACAGATTGCAATAAGTATTGAAGTTAGAACAGGAGATTTTTATAATCGAGTCTTAGGCTAAACTGCAGAATCTGGGGCACATTCCCCTCCTCTTATTTGCATTTTATTACATTTCATATCAATACTTATTATAATTGAAATATGTATAATACTAACCAACATTTATAAGTAGCTAATTCCATGGCTACCGGGATCTCAGATGTTTATAGCCACCATCGACATATAGAAATGGACCGCTAGTCAGAGCTGCGCGAGCCAAACAGGATAGAAAGAGAACGCATATGACTTGAGAACGCTCTGTCCTTGTTGGCGCTCAGTAGCGTACGGCGCGACCGCCCTGTCGCTGTGACGTCATTTTCTGTCTGCCAATAGAAGGCCGGCAGGAAAAGGAACATTTTCTGTCGGCCAATAGAAGGCCGGCAGGAAAAGAAAAGATAGTTCTTAAAGTGTTCTCTTTCTCTTTCTAACGCAAAGAGTTGCGCAGTCGTCCATTAGCGGTCCATTTCTATATGTCGATGATAGCCACCCGGTATAATATTAAACGCAAAATTTAAAATATTATGAAATGCATCACGGAAGTAAAGAGTTCTTCAAATCAATTCGTTGAAACATTCTATTAAGTTCGATACTTCTTGAAGTATGGCCATGTGAAGTTTAAGAGAGAAACAATATATACTGTTAGTCAAATACGTTATACAGGACTACGAATTGCTTTTACTAATTTATATCAGAAGGGATATCTTGGAGCCGTAGTAACTGTGTAGTGAAAGAAATGTTGCAACCGGTCGGTATATACAGGGTGTCTCTAAAAAGTCCGTATAAAATGCTGACACAAATTCTTGAAACTTAATTATGACGATCTCGCCCAACTTACCTAGTAAAAAAGTTGATAATTTTCAAAATACAGGTGCCAAAGTTATTATGTTTCGTTATTTTTTTAAATAATTGTCTTATACATGTAATAGCCGGATACGCACGAAATTCGGTGCTAATGGTTTTATTTTCTTTTGGGATTGAAAACCAGATCTGATCACAATTTTTATGTACATTACAGGAGGTGCCACGAGCAACATTTCGCATATATGGAAAGCTTCCTAACTTTTTTTTTACTAGGGGCATTAGATTTTTAACAAAAAATTCTTATTCCCCTGAAGTATACTTGGTAGGTCTCGCTCCGAGCAACCGTTTCTTAGAGACCCTGTATATAGATCTAACTATATACAGGGACTTTACCGTTTCTGAGATAAATGAATTTATCCGCAAACGTCATAAAAGTGACAACTTATGTGTCTTTATTGACAAGGTAAAAGTGTCACTTTATCGGATTAGGCAGATAAAAGAGAAAATTTTCCGTACTTTATCTTCCTAATCACACAAAATACAAAACAGCGAAATGTTTACATAGTAAACACGGAAAAATTGTATTAGGTATTAGATTATTTTGTTAATTTACTTGCTAATAATTAGTGTTACTCTTTATCAATTTTTAATTTATCTGAATACGTTTGCGGATAAAATAGTATAGGTTATTCGGAGTAAAAGTGACTTTATTGGCCTCACTAACGTTCGGTTAAATAAACTTCAGCTTCGCCACATAAAGTATCACTTTTACTCCTAATAACATAATCTACTATAAAATGTTTCATTGCGTAGTAAAACTTGTAGTTGCCTTCCTTTACGCTTTATCCAGGCTTAGGACTGGTTCAAAAAAATAAGCGTATTTAAGGGCCAATGGGCCAAGAACAATAAAAATTTAAATAGCAACGATTTATAAAATATGCATTATAAGTGTTTGTAAATATATCAATCTTGTTTACATGTTCATTTGCGTGCCTCGGCCCTTCATATTTCCAGTCAGCTGCCACTGTTGAATTGTTATTTACATTTCATTAATATTTTTTCACTACGGCAGCTCCACTGTATATTTATGATGTAGATTATAAGGTAACTCGAGGCCCTCATGATGATTAAGCTGTCGGACTTTTTACTTGTTTTCGTAGAGTGATTTAATACAGTTCATTCAAACGATGCTATGCCGGGAATACAAATCCAAATTACCTCGGAAAATAATGAATGAAAAAGAATCGAAAATATTAATGTGCGCTAATTTAAGAATACGCTGCAATTTGCAGGATATTCAGCAGCATTATTTAGCAGTAATTAATGGTCGATAATTTGTAACGCAGCAAACATTTGGAATTGTAACAAACACATACATCACGCTTATCTTGGATTTTACGGCCATGTAGCGCACCAATGCAAGTCGTTACAGAATTTTAAGTACCCAATTATCGGTTCTTCCGAATGATCCCTTTCAAACTTGTGAAAACTTTCCGTAATGTGATGCCAGTTGGCGTTTCCAAACTTCTACCTTTTGCACGTGAAGGAAATAGCTCTGCAGTCGCCAACTAGAAGTACTCAGAAGTCGGTTAAAGGGAGTAACAAATCTATGCCCGTTTTTAAAGTTATTTGAAGTATTGTGGAATTTTAAAAAGCTTAACCTTCGCCGTACGGTGCGAGGCATAAACGTACCCCGCGTTGGTTTTGTTGTCATAATTTTGAAATTCGGAGAATATATAATAATAATGGTGAGGCACTAACACCCCATGAAGGAGCTTGGCCTGCAAGGCGGAGGGTCAGAGCTTCCGTATGCTCGCTATCACACCCGGCTGTCGCGTGTCAAATTCATGACACGTGGTGATGTGGTGAGCATCACGCATTAGACAACCGCATTATTACCCCTTATTCTTTCGAATGCAAGTTCCCAATTATTTAAAGCGACTGGGTAGTCCGCCCGCCAGGCATCGATCTGGGATTAGAACTCCAGACTTCCGCGCCGCAGTCCAATGCTCTAACTACCTAGCCACGCTGGCGGTCGGAGAATATATACTTTCATATTTAATGTTATCTTTCATTAATGCTTGCAAAAGAGAATCCTTGGACAATTCTGCAAAAATCAAACCCAAAAACCTAATAAAAAAATAAAAACTGACATGGGGTACATTTGTACCCCGTGTCGTATTCCGTGCCATATATTTTTAATGCCAGTAAGACATGCGCACGAGAAATCACGTGTCATAATCTCATGATTTTACTAGGAATTTGCAGTTTCTGTCTAGAATCCATACGTGGCGGCTCGTGTTATGTTGGTAAACTTCATATGTTTATATTGTATCCATACGTTTTTATGATTAGTATGCCTAATAAGATAAAAGTATGTAATTCCAAGAAATTGACCGAGTTTGAGTTAGAACAATATGATAACGATACTCAGAGTTGATGGATGTCGATGGCTATATTTGGCCAGCTTTTAGATATTTCCGGAATAAACGCTTACAAAAGCAAAGATGGTAGAAGACATTTCTTTTTGGACCTGAAAGGGGCACTGGTTCGGGAACACATAATTAGAAGATTCAGTACACAGAAGAATATGAAAAAACGTATCCCAAGTTACACAATTGCACGAAAGAGGTGGCCAATTAACAGATCCACAAAATGGATCCACGAAATGGATCTGTTAACTGGCCACCTCTTTCGTGCGATTTGATGCCGTTAGATAATTTTCTTTGAGGATATGTAAAGTCGCATGTCTAAGTCGATAAACCGGAAACAATTGAGCACTTGGAAGCCAACATTCGACGCGTTATTGCCGAAATACGGCCTGATTTACTGCGAAGAGTGTGTGAAAATTGGACCTCCAGATTACGTCATGTACACGCCAGCCGCGACGGTCACATGCCCGAAATCATATTCAAACATAAATGCCATAAAATTATCTTTCAAATAAAGCCAATTTCATGGATATTAAAAACATTTTTCTGTGTTTTATTTCAATTTAAAGTTCTCCCACTCTATAAAAAACCCTCTTTATGTACTATGCAAGACAAAAAAACTGGAAAACTCTTGATACAGATTTTGACATAATTTGATTAGCTTAACCGAGGCTTTAGGCAATTACATTTATTATAACATATTTGATTCATAACAACGTCTAAACAAGTTGACAATTAAGTTAGAAATATTTAGCAACGACACATGTTAATGCAGTTACATTCACAACAGACCATATTAACTGTCCCAGTCTTTGTCTTGCATAGTACATGGCACAAGTAAAGATTAAGGTCAAATTAAGTATGTTTGATCATTTTCCAGTTTAATTGACAGAAAAAGTTTATATTGAACTATTTCTAAAAAAGAATTTAAAAACAAAGAATGCCACAGGTTTTCCGTTTCTCCAGCAAATATTCTATTAATAACAATTTATCTTCTTCACGTTCGATCTTTCGCAGCTGTAATTAATACATGGGTTCTCCATTCGTGTCCAATCGTTGATGTTTTTGAACCAGAGACATTTTCTTCGACCACATTTGCTTTTCCTTCGACTTTTCCCATAAAATATTGTATTTTTAGTTAGAGTATAGGTGTTCAATGTATGCAATTTTCTCTTTTTTGTCAGTTGATAGTAGAGTCTTGCCTTTGTTCAGATGGTTAACGTCAAAAACGTTATTAACGACACAAAAAAGATTCTCAAGTGGGCAAAACAAGGCCACACGCTTGGTAGCCAAAATTTGTTACCCACAAAAACGACTTTATCAACATGAAAACGACACAATCGGGAACTCAACCGGATACGTAGCCCCCAACCCCGTTACGATGGACGATAAAAAAGGTTGCCCCGGCTCGGGAACGCTCAGCAAGAGGGCAGGTTCTTTACGATCTTTGAATTAGGGCTACAATTCCATTAAATGAAATAAAAGATGTTAAATATTGATGCTCCACCACATTCGGGCTAAATCGGGAAAACAAAATCAGCAACACAGGTGAACGCACACTGAATGTGGAAGCGAGTGATTCAGCTTTCTACTTCTACCTTGCCACAGCTCGAGGTGGCGGCTACAACAGTTGAATCGAACATACCTTTAGCTGCACTTGCTTACATCGTCTGGATTTCTATACATCTAAACAAAACACAAAAAGGTATGCAAACACCTATGAAAAACGTAGATCATTAACAATCAACTCTATTTAAGTAATAAAGTATATGAATAACAATGAACATGGAAATGTTTACTGGTTACAGTTAAAAATAATAGGCAAAAGAGGTTAGTCAGGTTAAATGGCGACGTTTAAACTATACACAGCGCTTATAACGGCGTTGGTTGTTTTGGGTGACATTTAGATCAAGCAGAAAGTGCTGATATTCAGGGAATTTATTTTAATGCGCATGTGGTATTCCCGTTTCCATGAAGACTTGATTTTTACTATTGGTTTCTAAGGGTACGCCACGCCATGTGTAAATGCGTTTATTTTAAAATGCAATATATAAACCATAATTTTATTGAAAAAGAAGCATCACAAATAACAAGAGGAAATGTAACATGTAATAACCCATATCTTTGCTGTGGACTGAAGTCTTTATACCATTTGATCAACAGAATTCCTTCCTCCGTAGAATATATTATGTTTTTACATACTCAGTAGCGTTTCCATATTGCATTTTAAAATAAACGCATTTACACATTGCGCCGTATAATAAATTCTCTGTAGTTCAATAGAATTTAGATATTATGAAATCGTTATTTTCACACAATCGTGTTTTCTCACACACTTAATAGATCTAGTAAGTTGATGTTACGACACCTTACTGGTTTCCATAGAAATTCTATAACATAAAAAGTGCGGTAAGTAAATACTACGTAACACAAGAAACTAACCCATAGCAAATTGTTTTAATCCGAAGAATACATACTATTTTTCTGCGACCTATAAAAGTACAAAATGTTCAAAATTTTAGATAATTGACGTTTCCCACTTAGAAACCAATAAGACAACTTCATATATAGGCGTCCAGTTAGAAGTTACTTTTAGTTCATAGGAAGTAATAGTTATTTACTATACAAGTAGTGTTATGCGAATATTACTTACTAGAGAAAAAGTTTGGTCCGCCCACGACGTCATAGGCAGTGGGGGCTAATTTTATCATGTCGGTAAAAATTCGTAACACTACGCTTGCAGTACAACATTTTATCCATACCTCGCAATAACCTCAGAAAAAGTATCGAACTCAAAATTTTGTTTCAAATCACAGTGCCCCTTTTCTTTTAATTGAATAAAATTTGATGTTGCACACGACGACAAAGTTATTATTATCCACTCTTTAATCATTAACGTATCGACTTAGTCTCGACGTTAAACTGTTCACTCGTGGATAAAATTAAATTTTATCGTCTTACATAATGAATAAGAATTAACTCTAAGAGAAGTATTGCATAGCAACATATACTTTTTGTATCAGTAAGAGAAACGTCAACTTTAATGAGATATTTTGGTATTAAAAGTAATGACTTTTAATAAGGTGACGGAATATAGTTATGTATGCTACAAAGGAATAAATAGGCATTTTATCATAAGGCGAAAACGAGGCAAAGCCGAGTGAGATAATTTCCCAGAATGAATAAAATCACTTTATTCACGTGTGTCATATCAAATCGTTTCCAATACCTACATTTAGTTATATAAATCAGTTTTGAAATTGGATAAATAATTTAAAATTAACATCATGTTTCCTGTTTTTGTACTAGTTACCACGGTAGCACGTATTTATTTTGTTAGTTGCTATGGATTACTAACTATTCGTTAAAATATTACTTTATCATGGAGATTTTCGTAGATAAAATACAGCGAATTATTGCAATAGTTCTGAGTTTCAGGATATTATATTAAATGAATAATTATATTAAAGGATAGAATAGATACCTCACTTAGATATCAATATGATACAGTTTCATTAACATGCTGTTATTTGTAGTACGATTGATAAAAACTAACGAAAATCTTAATTTGTATGGAACTACACAGTTTCTTTTTATAACAATGAGCCAATTTCTGTTCATTCTCCTAGCGGTACGTAGATTAGTGAAGCAATGAAGGCATGTACAAAGAGCTGGATGACCTATTATTAATGAAGCATAAGAAAAGTAATAAAGGAAAATGTTATAATGGAATTTAAAGGGTGCATCAGATATGAAAGAAGATGCAGTTTTGTGATACAATGCGACCCCGATAATCCAGACCTTCATTATACCGGATTCTTCAATAATCCGGCCAAGCATTTCAATTGCATTGTGTACTTTATAATCCGGATTTGATAGTACGCGGTAATCCGGGCCTGTGTTTTTAGACGTCTTCGTCATCGATCTTGAGGAATTTCCCTAACTTTTTTAATTCGGCCGGATCTGATATCTGGGGGTTCATATAAGTAGTGTGTGCCTTCGCTTTGACTGCTACGTATCGCGTCTGAGGATTAATAATTGCTCAGCTGTTGGTTGCTACATAGTATGTACGTTTGTATGCATGGTTTAGTACACAACGATCAAGGCACGTCCCAATTTTATATGAAATTTTATCTGCCAAAGCAAAACAGTTTCATACCGAAACCTATTGAATTAATCATTTTAGAGCTAGCAGGGGCTGCATTTCTAATTTTAGCAAAAGGCATGGTCTGCGTGCTTTAGAAGTGGTTGGCGAAAAACTATCCAATCATCAAAGTGCGGTCAATCCCCTCCGAAATGAGTTTGCAGAGAAGATAACACAATTAAACCTCGCACCTACTCAAATATACAATGCAGATGAATCTGCTCTGTATTGGAAAGTGTTGTCCAAAAAAAGCGTTGATGGTTCACAAAAATTAAAGCCGTGGATGATATGAAAGGCAAAAAATGTGGACATACCTGTTGAATACAAATCATCTGCCAATTCATGGATGACTACAGCAATTTTTTAGACTGGTTTCATTCCTCATTTATTCATCAAGTTAGAAGTGATTTAAGAAGTCTCAATTTGCCTGAACGAGCCCTGTTAATGGTCGATAACGCCTCGAGCCATGGAACTATAGAAGAGCTGACTAGTGAGGATGGACAATCTACAACATTATTTCTTCCACTAAATTGTACAGCATGTTATATTATAAATTGCCGATATTGAATGGGAACATGCACTCGTACTAACTCAGTGGAGAGGCGTAGGTAAGTTACCTTCAAAACTAAAAGATCTAAATTATAGGGGCGCCGAATGATTCAGGCCCATGTTCCCTTGTTCATTTGAGAGAACGAGCCATTAAACTGCTCAAAGGTAACAACACAATAGAATCAATAAAACCCACAGTTCGAAAAATCGTATAGTGTTTCAAATAAGTAATTCATCAACAATAAGGGAGAATAAAATCGATTTGTAACGACTGGCATCAACAAACAATAAACAATACTATACTACATAATTGTTACTTTATCACATATTTAAATATCACAGTCTTAATAAGTCAAACCTGAGATAGTGTGTCTGGAAACGCAGCCTTTGCTGAGTAAATATATATGCCAATTTCCAAACTGGATTAATTTAAACTTTAAAATTGCCAAATCAATTAATTTGGAAGCAAACCATAGACTGAATGAATGCTATTATGTTACTGCGTTCCACCCTTAGGGATTTAATTGCATTTCACGAATAATCCTCCATGCAGATATCTGCATGGTAGCCGTGATATGCTGGGATCGGTTTTCCGCAAACTTGATATAGGCGATATTTATAGGAACAAACGTAAGTGGTGTAGTCATCCACTCAGCTAGTTTTCAGCATACGAGGCGACGTTATCTATTTCTGAATTAAACTCAGCTCGAAGCTGGCGCTAATATTACACACATAAAAATACAATTTGATAATACAACGGTGAATCCGTTAGCCATAAAGTTGAAGGCATATGAATTTATAGAACAAGTAAAAATAAGCCGTTAGGCTCAAACCCCATGCAGCACGAGGTGGAGGCGATGTTAAATTCCAGCTGGTTCTGCCTGCGAGCCCAATCAACCAAAACCAAAAGATTAATGCGAACAAACGAAATGAAAGTGCCAAGATCCATAACCGGACTGACACTGAGTGACAGAATAAGAATTGATAACATTTAGAACTTGTGAAACGCAGGATATTGTTAGATGGGTACGACAACGACGAGGAAACTGGAACGAACATGCAATACGAGAGATGAGAGACTAGTAAAAATATCCCTCAATGGAAAACCAATAGGAACCACACCACCAAGAAGACCCCGAAAGAGATGGCGTGACAGTTGGCAGTCCACATCAAGAGAACAGCTTACACCGTGATAGAAAACTACCAGATTAACAGGTCTTGGACCTAAAATACGAAGAAGAGGAAGCAGAAAAACAAAGTAAAAAAGTGCAGTCGTTAAAATTTTACCCAGCGCCATAGCCATGAGCAATCTGATTGCTAGTCAAACGCTTTATCCGCTCAGCTAAAGAAAGCTGCCTCACGTACTTGCTTATCGTTGCATTATAACGCCCGCTGTGGCGACAGGACGGATCGAAAGCGAAGTGCCCTCGATGGGTGCCGACGCATATGCACCCAGACAGATACCGCACACGTTTATCTATAAGGATAGCAATAGAAGCGTGTTGAAAATAAATGCACGTCATAGGAAAACTGCTGAATATTAATTGACGCCATTTTGAAAATAAGATTTGTGACTTATTACACCCACCTATCATAAAAAAGACGTTTCTTTAGCTAGTTTTTCCTTATTGCGTTATGCCGGTTTTGTTGCTGTCGTTGAGATGTTTCTATTATGCCACGTACTAAGTCTGCATTGCAATAATCGAGAGTGCAGTTTTAAATTTGTGATACCATACTTTTGAATTTTGTTCTAGTATTCAGTAGCTGCAATTTTCAGCTATTCTACGATAATTTAGTGGGGATTGCCTATTGCTATTTTTTTCGTTCCTGCATTATGTTCGTTACAGTAGAGGTACTTCAAGGAACAATTATGAAACACAGAAGCAAAACTAAATACACGACCAACGACAAAGTAGAACAAACCATCATTCAACGCTTATGATAGAAAATTATCACAAATAGAGGCTCCGCCATTTTATTTTACAGTATTTCGACTTCGCAGTTGTAATCAGTTGTTTCAAAAACCAATTTTTATCAAAGCTTGTCAATTTTTCACGTGGCCGCTCATTAAATCCGCCATATTAAATCCGACACTTTGTTTACAGTAAATTTGATTCGATATTTGTAATCATGAAACTAAACTCTCCCTGCGTACTAATTTTTTATTTCTTAGCTTTTCGTAATTTAAACCCAATGTGCGGAGCTGTTTTCTTGTTTGAGGATTTTCTCCACCCCACACAGATGGCATCGATATGGTCACCAATTCTTAGTTTGTATGTTTTTAACTGGTATTGGGAGATTTACCTTGAACTAATTGTGATTTTGGGTGAATTATAATTTCGATAATTAAATAAAATATCTTATAACTACGCCGCTATTAATAAAAAAAAGCAATAAACAATGCATTATTTCAATAACATTGGCCCTGTCTATCTATTTGTGTTACTTTCCGGTCTTGATATTGACCACGAAAATTAGACGACAGTCTATTGCAAGTAGTGCTTCTTTTCTCTCTTTCAACACCTCAATTGTTTTAAATATCTTTTAGTATTCGATTTAAAAATGCAATTAATATTAATGTTAGATGCAATTGTAATTCATAATAGAACTACAAATAACTACACGATACTCTTCTTATCTGCGGTGAATCCAATATGTCCTTTCGTGTCGTTATCTGCAAACCCTCCCCGTTTACTCTTATAACTTAGTAATTTTTGAGATAGTCAAAATTATACTCACAGGTTCGAATCGTGCAGCTAGTAACAATAGCAATTCCAATCTTCGCTTTGTGTGCTTTTTTAGAGTTCTCACTATTGTTAATTTTAGATACATTTATTGCTTAATTAACATTTAGGGTATTATGATCTTCGATTACTTAACACATTTTCGTAATATTTCCATTGACTTCAGATTATTATCTTTTATTTTCTTCCTGGAACGTTTTAAGCCGTTTGTATGAAAAAGTTGGAAAACAATCTAATTCCGAGACTCAAGACTCAAGAGACTCTACAGGAACATTATCTAATACGCTGCATATTTGCATGCAATCTTTTTCGAGTAGACGGCCAAACAAATAGAACTAATTTTATTTTATAATTGGACAGCAGATATGACATTGCAATAAGGAAAAATGCCGTTCAAGTACTATCTCCTGCTTTTTAAAAAGTTAAACTCACATGGAAGCTAATTACTGGATCGAAAGGGAAAACCAAGCGTGCGTCTCCAACATATGCATAGCTCTTATTCAAGTGTAATCACGTACGCTATCCCGCAAACACATCCTTTTACACATGCAGGATCCTAATTCAATAACATTAACAATGCTGGGCTTTATGAAGCGGATATGTGTCAAAGCGGCGTGTCGGAAATTGAAACTGACTCTCACGTTAATAGTGCGAAACACTGGTGCATAGTTCAGACGTACACGTCCCGTTATTTTGGCTGGCGAAGCCTAATAATTTTCGGGTTACCCGACTGAGTTAACCGAAATTCGCGTAAGGCAATTTATTATGTGCGCTGCACGCCAGCGGGTCACTGTCGCCTTGTTTAACAGGCATTGTCACAGGCACACGGCAGTTAATTACGATTGCAATTCCGTTCGGATATCCGTTTTCATATCAAATTAAAATAATTTATTGCCCGATCTATTGTCTGCCCGCCCGCCGATACCAGAACGAAGATGATTCCGAGGGCCGCGTGTTCGATTTTAATCCGAAAATGTTTACGAGCCCAAATCTGCTTTTAATTTGCTAACATCATCAACAGAGCAATCTGTAAGTTATCCACACCTCACTGGAACTTGTAGTTGAATTAAACAGCACGCAATTCGATTATACGTTTTGCAATTTAGATTTTGATGCCATGTTCTTTGTTGATGATAATGACGCCCCGGAAAGTGGAATGAAGGCCAATTAAAAATGTGCTGAGGGAAGATATTAGACTGTATAAACAAGGCTGGCTTGCTGGAACGCGTTGAATATAAATTATGCCCCTTTTCAAATGCAACTTCAAAACAACGTATGAAGGCTGTGCGAGTTAGCTAAAATATCCGAAGGGCTCTGGGCAAAATATGTTTTTGTTGTACAGCACACAAGCCGTCCAAAAGTGACAAAACAAATAGTTGTAGACATGCGAAGCTGAGTAAAAGTTTTAATGTAAACATGTTTTTGACAATCTCGCATCCGCTCTAGTGTTTTAGTCAAATTCTACCAACGTCTATTTTGGAAAACGCAAGACTTTATTGAAGAGATTGATTTGAATAGTTCCTGAACATTATTAAATATGTTATATTTAGCTTAAATGGATTTTAATCCAATCATACGACTGAAATTTCAATTTTCCGTATGGTATCGCTTCAAATGCACTAAATTATTGAATCGATAATGGTATGTGAACGGAAATGGCGAGGCTGCCAACGAGCAGTAATTTTAAGAATTATTCACTCAATAATCCCCTGCGTTTCAATATTAATAATGTACTCATAGATGACTGATATACACATTCACAAATTTATATTAACCAACTGTTTTAAAATACTGTCATTAAAACACAACTCGCATTGCTTCACTTCTTTATGTAGCAATTGCGTGAATACTTCCAATAATTCCAATGCGGCTCGCAATATCTCTTATTTGAATACACCTACCACGTACTTAACAGTGCCTCCATTTTTTACAACATACGCTTATCCAGGACGTGGCATATCTTTTGTATGTATTCTTTACCTTCCAAAAATTATTTTTCTATTCCACAACTGCCGTTTTTGCAGTTGCCCCTCGTCAGTAAGAAATTGCAGTATAACCCGTTGACCTTGTTGGATAGACTTTTTATTGTAAATGGCATTTTAAAAAGTGATGAAATTTACTATAAGTGAAATTCACTTCACGTTTCAAGGTCCCTAGATGACGAAAAGGAGGTTTTCTTAATTCCGTCTGTCTGTGTGTCTTTCTGTCTGTCTGTCTGTTGGCGGTATAACAAAAAAGGTATTTGTCGCAGGAAGCTGATATTTTGCATACACATTATATATATAATGTGTATGTATATATATATATATATATATATATATATATATATATATATATATATATATATTAAAGGTAAATATTTCAGGGTGTCATACCGCTTAATAAATTCGAAGATTTCTTCAACTGGTTGAAGAACATCTTGAATGGCACTTGGAGTTGGACGACGTTTCGACGAAATCACATTCGTCATTTTCAAGTCCTTGTAGTCCTGGTTTGGCTTCTAGTTATGCGGCAACACGACGGACTGTCAACTTGATGTACAGCTGACTGAATAGGTTGTTTATCAATTACTGTGGCAACTAGCATCGAGGGAGCTGTACTGCTAGAACGGATGGCTGGTGTTCGCAGAGAATGGCCGGCCGTTGCTTGTAGTAACGTTGGTAACCACGATGCAGGTAATCGGCTTGTGTCGTCGCGGGTGTTCATACAATTCGGACGTTTCACGATTTCGATGGCTTCTCGTATGATGCATGCGTCTTTGTGTTGGACGCTGGCAATGCTCTTGGTGTTGTCGAAATCAATCTTGTGCGAAGTATCCCATATATCCTTAGAAAATGTAACATCAGGACAACCTTTACCACGGATAGAATAATCCAGTCCATACTGAGGAATCCTAAAGAGTACATCCCTTTGGAAAACCACGGAGTCTACGAGATACCGTGTCGGGATTGCGATAGCAGCTACATAGGCCACACCAACCGGAGAATAAAGGCACGCAAGGAGGAACATCAGAATTATGTTAAGAAGATGGAACACACTTCATCGCTAGTGCATCATATATGGGATACTTCGCACAAGATTGATTTCGACAACACCAAGAGCATTGCCAGCGTCCAACACAAAGACGCATGCATCATACGAGAAGCCATCGAAATCGTGAAACGTCCGAATTGTATGAACACCCGCGACGACACAAGCCGATTACCTGCATCGTGGTTACCAACGTTACTACAAGCAACGGCCGGCCATTCTCTGCGAACACCAGCCATCCGTTCTAGCAGTACAGCTCCCTCGATGCTAGTTGCCACAGTAATTGATAAACAACCTATTCAGTCAGCTGTACATCAAGTTGACAGTCCGTCGTGTTGCCGCATAACTAGAAGCCAAACCAGGACTACAAGGACTTGAAAATGACGAATGTGATTTCGTCGAAACGTCGTCCAACTCCAAGTGCCATTCAAGATGTTCTTCAACCAGTTGAAGAAATCTTCGAATTTATTAAGCGGTATGACACCCTGAAATATTTACCTTTAATACATATCAGCCGCGAAAACCTTCGTAATATTAATATATATATATATATACCTGGCATAAAACCATCTCAGACAAATATACATAATATGTAATTTGTGCTTGTCCAAAAGCCTATTTAGCCCCTATCATATATACCGACTGATTTTTATTTATTTAAAAAATGTGGTTTTTCGAAATTGCCTGTCTGTCTGTTGGCAGTATAGCTCAAAAACAATTTTACGGAAAAAGACGATATTTTTCATACGTCTTATAGTATATCTACCTCGCATGAAACCGGTACAATTTCATACAAATATATACAGTTTGAGTACCTTAAAAAAATAAATGTTTGTTTATTTTTGGTTTAATTTTGAAATAGAAGGAAGTAATAACTTTCACATTGGTCAGGCTTTCAATTTGCCGAAAATAAGACTCAACCGATACAGGATGTCACAAAAAAAAACGTTTCAACAATAAGACCCCTCTGTTCAAAAGAGGCACGCACGAACGCATTTCGAAGAGGCTCTGTAACGTAGCTGGATTTATCGATGCAGATACGATCTCTAAGCAGAGGTGCGGTTACGATCGCTTTGCAGATGCGGCGGGTTCAAACCCCAACGGAAAACATTTTTTATCTGAAAATGTATTTAAATTGAAGAAACGTGAAGATATTTTTACCCCTAGCTTAATTTGATTTTAAAAATTATTTAGTGTCACAATGTCGACGAGGGAAGTTGTAGGTAAAGTCTTTTTTTACAACGCTTTTTAAATTGCGTCTCTTTTCAAAAACAAGGTTGGTCACATAAACGATTTACCGACATTCTACAACCTTATATATAAACTTAACACGACTCGCTAACGGCTTCGTGCGAGTGCCGGGAAAGGATCCCTGGTCTTCTTGAGGGCGGCAGCATGACTTTGCGCAGGGGACGGCTGATGGCGGGCGTGGGGGCGGAGCAGGCCTCTTCCTACAGCTGCTGGAATTCCTGCTCTTCGACAGGCCTCAGATGGAATTTCCAGTTCCAGCTTCTGAGGGCGGCAAGTAAGCTGTGTTTCTTTGTTGAACTCTCCACCTTGCGAAGTGGGAGATTTGTTTGATTAATATTATTTAATTGGTCCGGGGCTCTGCTAATAAAGCCGATACCGAGATTCATCAGTTGCACCGTGTGGCCGACGTCAAACTGCATCTTTTGATACCTCACTCCTCGCTATATAGTCTTGTAAGGCGTGGATTTTTATTAATTCGCGCGAGTCCTTTCAATCCGCGCTTTTAATGTCTTTCCATTTCGGTTTGTAAGGTAGGTCAAGGCGGCGGTTTTTAAATCCTTATGTTTTGTCGCAGCGGGTATCGTCTCCGGAAATTTAAGCGTCCGTATTGTTTTTTAAACTGGGATGTTTACTTTGCGTGCTTATTATAGGCGAAAATGGTTGTCTTAAAAAACCGTTAGCTTGCTTTCGGCGGAAGTTTCACTACTTTAAGGAATTTGTTAAGTTTGCATTGTCCTTTGTTTTGGGAGCTAGGGGCGGGCGTTTTATTGACGCCGCTTGTAAAACCACAGCCGGGTCGAGGCGGCTGTTTCTAGCCTCTGCGATTTCTTTGTGTGAACTCGGAGCATTGGTAATTGCGCAGAGTTTATTTTTAATAATCCCAAGCTAGTTTCATACCAAACTTGAAGCTCATAAAGATATATAACCTCATCAGCACTATCACACAGCATTGTAGTACTGTGAAGTCATTGCCCTTTCTTCTATATTTCATTATACACAAACAATGCATGTGACACCGCGCGGTCATTTGAAGGAAATGTGAGGTTAAAAGTTAGAGCGATTAAGTTCCACTTGGAATTATAAGGTGGTAACGGAAAATTTTAACGGACAGATTATGGTAAACACAACTCTGCCGGGACTTGAGGTGGCCGTACAGCTTTTCAACACTTTGAAGTCAGTATAACTTTAAAGTAACATATTTACACTATCGTAAATAAGCGATTACTATCAAGTTAGATTTATTAGTTAAAAGAACTTTTAAATTATTGCGACCATTTTATAGGCAAATCTTACGATGCCATATTTTTAACAAAATGCAAAGGGTTATACTTTGAACTTCTCCGGCAAGTAGAAGTTGTGACACTAATCAATCTTAAAAGTCAAAGAAAACTGGGGGTAAAAATACCTTCATCTTTCCAATAATACTGTAACAATAAAAGGAACCACTTAGTAATGCGAATTACATAAATTTTTAAATAAAAACGCAACTATAGCCCGTCCGGATGCGATTTCAAGTCCGCCGTGCGTAGCACGCGGGTGTGCAGGATCTCCCGTATCTGTGCGATGCGCTGCTGTATTAAACAGAGCACACTTATTGTTGCTCCTTTTTGACTCTTTTACAACATTTACCCTCTATCTATATGGTTCGATATTCGTTAACAATAAAGCTTGAGCTATGTACTGATTATCACTTTTATCTATTTAAAACGGCAAAAATAAACTAAAGTTCTTTTAAGGTGCACACCCTGTATCTGTTCGGTCCAAAATATGCTTATTTTCGTCAAGATGCCGTGGACAAGATAGTAAATTCATGTAAGTAATACTTCTTGACTTAAAGCAAAAATAGGCAGAAATAATCCTTGGTATATTTTATTTAAATGTTCTCGGTTTCAGTCAGAAAGGCATATAGTTCACGTGCAAAATATCGTTTCCCTTCAAGTAATAGCCTTTAAGTTATACCGGTAATAAACCGACAGATATACAGAGAGACGGACAGACAAATAGAAAGAGAGGCAGGCAGACAGACGGAATTGAGGAAACCTCTTTTTCGTCATCTACGGACCCTGAAAGTGAAGATAAACCTCGGAAGGTGATTTTTCACAAATAAAACACTTCGTTTAGACGTCTTTTAGACAAGGGAAGTAAAAACATAAATCTTGACATAACACTGGCTCTAAAAAAATAGCGTCGATTCTGCCCCAAAAATTATAAATTAAGCATGCTAATATATAACAACTTACATTAGTCTTACTTGTGCATCAGAGCATTGAAAAATATCATTCTAATATTATTTTTGTAATATAATAATAATAATAAATGCTTTTATTAGATCGCTTTCATAAAAAAAAAAGATAGAACAAAAATCTGCATATAAACATATTATTATCATGCGATCTAAAAGGTACGCAATCAGGTGGAAGGCCGCAAATGGCCCACCTCTGGTCTTCCTTGCGAACTTTTGGGGATTATAACAAAAAAAAATCAAGCGTTGCAAACTATGATTGAAAAAAACATGATAAGCGAAATGTTAGACAAAATATCATTGCTTATCGAGTAAATAGTGTTTCAGTTGCTTTTTGAATTTGTTTACAGTGAGTTCCCTTAACTGCAATGGGAGAGAGTTATATACCTGCGAAATGTTGTAACTGTATGATCTCTTATAAGTTGCTGTCCGGTGTTTTGGAATCGTGATTTGATTAGCTCTGCGAATATCTATTTTATGAATATTAGATCTAAAAATTATTCTTTTATATAAATATAAAGGTAATTTAGTTTTGATTATTTTATGATGCAAACACATAGAATGAAACAACCGCCTGGTTTGCATATTTAGCCACCCTAACTCCTTCAATTTATGACTTACGCCATATCGTCGACTTATCCCAAAGATAAAACTTAGACAGCAATTTTGAATTAGTTGCAGTGCTACAAAAATTTGATTTAGACAAAACTAAAGAATCGCATAACATAATTTAGCTTCTGCAGTAGAAAAATTGTCAAAGGATCGTGGGGGAACGGAAAGGTATAATAAAATCAGCTTTAAAGCAAATCAAGAAACACTAATCTAACACAATAGAAAGTTTCATGAGTGTAGCAGCCACAACGTCGCCCTTACGTAACCACAACGTCAGTGCAACGTAACCGTACAAGTTCCAGGAACGTCGCTTAAATGTTGCGGTCATCAAAAATTAATACTCATCTTGGTTGCGTGCACGTAATGGAAATGTTCCTTTTACGTGCCCGTAAAGAGTAACAAAAAGCTTTAAAGTTCTGACAATGGTGGCCGGTTCCCTCCATAGACTAATTGTGCTAGTTGAACCTTCTACGAGATTATAATAGTAACGTCTGTGAATAAAACAATATTTTTTGCCGATTAATATGTTGGCCAGTCTTTTGGTTAATTTAATTAATGCAACAGTCACTTTTAAATAGACATAAATATTTGTTTATTATATCTTCGTCAGCTTGTTAGCAGTTTCAGAAATCACTTACATAGGCGTTCATATCTTTAATTTTGGTATACCCATCAACGAAGAGGAATACTAATATAAAGAAGCTAGAGACCTGCTTTATATTGAAACAAACATAGTACTAAAATTAGCTTCAACGGTTTTAGCACGTCAGCATTTTTCCACTGTCAAACTCGACTAACATTATATTCATTAAATTAACTTGTTCTGAAAATACATTTTACTATGAACATTATGTCTACATCAGCGACGTTAAATCGTTTATCACAAAACCACATCATCTATAGTATTGCTGCTAGTAGTATTTCTAATGTTTTGCTGTAAATAACACCTACATAAAAATGACATATTTATTGCAATAGTTTAGTATTCACGTAGTTTTTAATCGCATCGCAGTCACACCTGGTTTTAATTTATGTTCTTAAGTTGAATTTAGCTGTGAAAGTGAACGCTTTCATAAACATAGACAATAATAACGACCCTGTATTTGTACCTCTGACACTTCGAATTTAACTGCGCACTGTTCTCTGCAAAAATATTGAAATACTAGATTTTATTACTTAAATAGGATTCCAACTGCTTTATAAAGGTTCAAGTTAAACAAAATGTTAGCCATATTTTAGCAGCGAAACGTGGAATACTTTATAAAAGACAAATCTGTCTTTATGACAGCAATCTGAATGCACGAGCTTTCGTTATGTTCTGCCTTAGAACAGAAAATAGACAGGAAGGCGCATTTCTTTTAACTTGGCGACGGAAACGGCCATTTTGAAAACCCATGTATGACTATTGAGGTGTGATACCGGTTTGACAGTTTTGGTTTTAGTTAGTTTGAGACTAATTTTGGTTGTTCTCAGACCCCAAATACCAGGACTTTGGGCATTACATTCCATCAGTAAGTATTAATATTACTTTTCACTTCAAATAGAGAGATAATTTCTCTGAACATGTCACTTGTCATACGTACTTGTACACAACAATAGTCATGGGCATAGAAGGGAACATATAATGGGGTCATTATTTGTAATCACACAATCTGAGGAAGCAATTTAAATTACAGACAGTGACTGAAGTCACAAAAACTCACATGTAGTCATAAATCACATAGTGTAAAGTGCACTTAATAAAACTGTTGAAATTGTTTGCTG